>JAMWEH010001748.1:0-23578 GCA_024721245.1 Mitragyna speciosa | reverse complement strand
ACTATATATTACTCGGAATTGAATTCTTGAGTACTATGCTTTCAAAAAAAAAAAAAAGAATTCTTGAGTACTTGGAATAACGGAAGAAATGAACAACTTAAACAATCTATCACTGCTCAATCTGTAGGGTTTGACTTTCGACGTTTTGCCTATTACATTCCACAATACATACTACCTATCTATTTATATATTGCAGTGTTGAGGGTGAAGGTGGTTTGCAGGGTATAGCAACCAAAATTTAACTGTAAGTCCAACCCATCCACATTTTTTTCTTTTTCTTTTTTCTTATCACTATAAGCATAATACAGGTAACACAACAGCGCAACTATAGGAGGGACGGGCATGTACGTTTACACATAAACATGTACTGCTTTTGTATTTCAAAAAGAAAAAAAATTAGTACTAGCGCCTGTGTTAGTTACTACTAGTTCTGTCAGAAAAAATGCTCTCCCAATGGCACATGCTACAAATGCATTGCGTGGAAATCCAATCATAATTTTGTTTTCAGAATTGGACATGCTAACTACTAATAATGGTGTGAGACAAGGAATTTAGGATTTATTTGCTTCGGTAGTGTCTTTGCTGTTTTAAAGCGTATGATTAGATCACATGTAGGACGGTACGCGTTAGCTGCCCGGAGCCTAGCTGGCCTAGCATACAAAAAAAAAAAAAAAAAAATTCATAGTACGATTAGTTTAATCACAACTCACAATCCTACGGCGACGACCAAGGACTGTTGATGATAGAGAAAGCAGTTTTCAATTGCTTGTAGCCCTTCTATAAGCCCGCACACTCACATGCACGAAAATTGCGGATGCAAAAAGTACGTAGACATTTAAGGATTGGTCAAAGTTCTGACTTCAGTGATGGTTCATCCTGTGTGCGTCACATGCTCATGGTCATGATTATTGTTCACTTGGTAAAAAGCAACAAGCTTAGGAGCCGTTTCGCTGTTGGAATCGGAAAGTCAATCATTAGTCTCATATGGGTTTTCGTCATCTCATATGGGTTTTCGTCATTTCCATCCATAAGTTTGGTTTGAAACTAAAATAGTTTTCACATTATTAATGAGTTAATTAATTTAAATTCCCAAACACAAGTGTTAGTTAATTTAAAATTCAAGTTACATGTGAAAAAAAAATTTAAATCTCAACCAATCAAATGTTTTTCAAATTTAAAAATAATTTTTAAAAAATATTTTCATTCTAACCAAACATACCCTTAGTCTAAAATCTATTTGTAGATGATGTGATATACTATGAAGCGACATGACCACATACGATGATGATATACAAAAATTGACAAAAATTATAGTATGAAGCGACATGACCACATACAATAATGACATACAAAAATTGACAAAATTATCTTATTATATAACATCAAGATTATGTGAATTTTAAATATTGCCTACAAGTAAATTCTAGACCAAGTTAGCCAAACATTTCCTAACAATTAGTCACGGATGCACCTCTCTGTTGCTGTAGTCTGATAGCAGTGATTAACTCCAACCAGGTCCCGTTAAATTTTAGTCTTGGAATCTGTATCTCTGATGCCCATTTTTAATGAGCCTCTTGTGCCCATTTAATGCTCTGTTATTTGTTGTTCATAATCTATCTTGATGAACCATGTACCGTACTCTTAAGCCTGTACTTCATTTGGTATATAGTTAGGCCTGATGTGCTTAGAAGATCGTGCAGATGCCCACCCGTCACTCACGGCATTTCCTTCCATGTGAATTTTTCTTTAGGCTTGGTATACACAAAAACTAATCATAAATGTGATTATTTACGGATCCGGGCGTTACAATTCAACCGTTTTCCATTTCTCAACCTTACATTGTGTAAAATCATAGCATAACTATGTTAAATAATAGTGGTTTCGTTCCTAAAAAAAAAATAGTAGCTCTTTTAGATAGTATTATTTGGGGTATTTTTTTTAGAGTTATTTAGAAAAATTATTTAAAGTGTTTTTTGTTGACTTTTTTAAAAAATTAAAAAATTATTTGAATTTGAAAAAATTTATGAAGTGACATTTGATCGTTTGAAGGGGTAATAATTAGTGGATAAAAGTGTTTGAATTGTTCAAAAATTTGAAACTAACGTCCACTCATTTTTGAATCATTATATGACAATCAAAAGAATTTATTTGGTCAAAAATGAAATATGGCACTTGTTCACATGTTCTTGTCAAACATGTCCGGATGCAACGTAGCGGATGACCGTGTACAAACAAGCGGACGTCCGCTTTATCGTCCACATGCTTATGTAGTGGATGACCTTTTAAAAACAAGCAGACGTCCTCTTTGTCGTCCGATTGCCACTTCACTATAGCAGATGACCTCGTAATATCCGGGCGTTTGCTTACACGTCCAGATAGTCATTGGAATATAGCGGACAACCTTATAAAAACAACTGGACGTCTACTTGATCGTTTGGATAGTCACTGGAATGTAGCAGACGATAGTGCCGAACGATAGGTTCGCGAAGCGGTCATCCAGATAGCACTACAGCATGCATGCGGACCTTCTCTATTCAGTTTTATCTTTGCGCACTTTCGTCTCCGCTTCTTGGTTTAAAAGTTTCCAACATTCTAAATCCCATTTATCTTCAATTAACTGCAATTGTTGTCTCTAAATTTATCTAAACTCATCATCTAACACTCACCCTCCTAAAAATTTGTTAACTTTGTCTTTGAATTTTTCCCAATCGTTGTCCTAAATTTGGCTTTCAGTCATCTTATCATTCTACATCCTCTTTTTTCATTATTCTCAATTAAATGGCATCCTCACAACGCAGTGGACGTCAAGGAGCCGAGGCCTGGATTGCATCGTTGGGGACATGGGTCTAGTTTGTCAAAGAGGTAGAACTTTTTTTTATCCAAAGTCCTTAAGATTATATCATGAGTTTGAGAATAAGAAAGTAATTGGGCTTAAATTTGTGCTTTTGAAGATTTTACCAGTGATTTGGGTACTTTTGTGAACATGATTGGTGCGTCTAGATTAATCAAATTGTGTCAAATTAATGAGTTAGTCTATGATGCTTTGGTACGTCAATTTTATGCTAAACTTAGACTTAATGAATATCATGATGTTTCCTTTGTCAATAACACTCACATCATGTTCGATACTCGTAATCTAAATGAGATTTTTGGGATGTTAAATTACGATACTGATTTTTGTGCTCTAGAGAGGTGTCTCCTATAGTGGATTTTGATAATGTAAGCGGGTTTGTTTTGGAGGTATTACTACAAATAGTCTTAAAAGTTTCAAAATGGGTCATTTCACTCTGTTGCATAGAGTCCTCTATCACATAATTGTCAACATCCTCGCACCTACTAGTGGTCACAGAATCGATGTTACACACATTAGTTTGCATCTTTTTTATGGTATTTTACATGGTATCCAAATTAACATGGGAGCTTTCATGATCAAGTACATTATGATGTGCAAAGAGGATCCTTCGAAGGGACTTGCATATGGCAGAATATTCACAAGAGTCTTTGCCATGCATAATGTTCCTTTTCAAGGGCTGATAGAAATAAAGGCACCTGATACATATCGTATAGGTGCAGAGAGTCATACAAGACTTCATCTTATCTTTAGAGACGATAGATGGCTTTACCGTTTGAGCAAGTTAAGAACAACTAGTTCACTTGGGCATTATATGAATGCTCATAGGTATGCTTTTGATGACACAGCTAAGCCTAAGGCACAGGATATGGAGGATGAGCCTATTAATGACCCCACAACTTCAAGCAATTCATCCTAATATTCCCTCATCTAGTCACCAAGTTCCACCTTCCACTTCTCATTTTCCAGCTTCGTCTGCTCATGATTAGTCTTGGCAGGCAAGACTCTTTGATGCCATTGGAGGACTATCAAATCAAATTAAGTATGATGAGGAATGAGTTTCAACAAGAACTGGTGGATGTCCGTAGGTGCCTTGCCATTGTGGAGTATAGATTGGAGACTTTGGAGTTCATGGGTGAGTATGCTTGAAATCTTGAGAAACAAGAAATATTTCAAGAATATTGTCAGGATAGAAGATGCACTAAGGAAGAACGATGTACAAAGGGTTGTCATGACTCTCCTCATCAAGATGCATCATCTTCAGCCACAAGGATAGGTGACAAGAAGGATCCGAATCTGGAGATAAACTAGATGCTTAGACGATATGCATTTAGCATTAGGTTGATTGTTACTTTTTTAAGTCGTATCTATAGTTATTCAGTAGTTTAATTTTTTTCGTTTTGGCTATGAGACATTGTATAAGTATCTACTGAAAATGGTTATGTTTGACTATGTAATCGTATGATTTTCCTCACTAGTTTAGTCCATTTGTTTTGGTGTATTCGATTGCAAAAACATGTTATATCATTTGCTGATTTCAAAACGGGTGACCAGAAGTATGTGAACAAGTTTCGTAATCCTTACTGTGACACCATCAAAAAGTCGACATTAAGGACTCCACTACTACAATTTATGTTGTTTTTTCAGTAAAAATAAACAAATCACTGTGTATACTACTCATGTACAAAGCTGTAATGGCATTAAAATTAGTGAAGAATCCAACAAATTCCAAAAATCATTTCAACAGTTGAAGCAGAAAATGGACAAACGACATAAGCAGACGACTACTTAGCTCCAGACACTATGCAGACAGGCTAGCAAACAACGTTGCGGACGACTGCCTAGCTCTAGACACTACGCAGACAGGCTAGCGGACAACCACCTAACTCCAGACACTATGCAGACAACGTTGTGGACTCCAAACACTATGCGGACTATCGCATCCCAAAATTGATAAGGTACTAGTGTGATGGGGTCATTGACTGTCGTGTCTGAAAAACGCGGTCCGGTCCGATGACCCATTTCGAAAAGATAGAGTTTTGGAAAAGAAGTGCGTGTGTCATAAAAATCGAGTTTTAGTAAAAAAAGTGTATTTTAAGAAAAATAGTATTTTAAAAGAAAAATAAGGCCGAGACTAAAAATGCGATAGTTTTGGCCAACTAATTTTGAAAAAGGGTTTTATTTTAAAATGGAGTCGCTACTTGATATGGAGTTATAGTGTACCAAGTCACCTGAAAAATCGCTTAGCAAAACAAAATAAAATTTTTGGAAAAAATGTTTGAAAAACCCTTTTCGGACTTCGGTCCACGAAAACGAGAGAAAAAGGTCCGGGAGTCACATTTGAAGAAAGGGAAAGCAAAGATTCGCGCCTTAGGCACCCTTCAACCTAGCCGAGGCTAGTTATGAGGTTTAATCAAGATTTTCTAAATCAACTCCTAAATTCTATCGCGTTTTGGATGTGTCTAAATGAATGCAAATCCTAAAATCTGAATGTGGGTATCGAGAGGGTCAAAATGTCCCGTCAAGGCTGGGTCGAGATTATCGCATTAATTACGAAACCCAAGTCAAGATCTTGAGGGAATCACGAGTGTCTATGCAAAAATGAAATGCAAGAAGAAAAGAAAAATAGTAATATAGATAATAAGTGATCGAAAAAAGTGGGTATACAACATAACGGGTACGGAAAATAATAACTCGTGACTGATATCTTTCTACTCATGGAGGGAGAACGATCTGTCAATCCACCGCTTCCCACATGAGTAGGCGACTATTTCTAGTCGGATCACACAAATGTCTTAAAAGTCTCAGTGAAAATGCAACCTAAATGTCATGCACTGAGTATTTGTCAAAATAGATAAATAGATAATAAAATATATACAAAAATCATGCAAAAATGAAAATTTTTTTAAAATTAGTGTGTGAAATGATATGAAATACACACTGGTGAAACTATCACTAAAATGACCTAAGGGCTTAGCATTGGACTAGCCATTTCTGGGAATTCCCCACTAGCATTGAACTAGCGGGAAAGCGAGAAGACCACAACTAGCGTTAGACCAGTGTTGTGACAGGATAACATAAAACATGAATAAAAATAGTAAAATATGAATGAAAAAAACAAATAAACATATAAAGACATATAAGAGCACGTAAGGGGCACATAACACGCAAACATGATATCTAGATGCAAAATCCTAAAAAAAGCAGTAAAACATATAAACATGCAAGCACACAAAAGCACATAAGCCCTAACTATTACACCAGGAGAATTAGCTACAATCTTTAGGGAAAAAATGTAAAAACAACTTATCTATTACAATTGCTATCTAAATACACATATATTTGTAAAAAATACGAATAAAAATAATCTAATTATTACATTGACTATCTAAATACAAAATATTCACCAAATAATAAAATTTGAAAATTAAATAACATAAAGTAAATAAATGCACAAAAAGCATGTAAAATAAGAAATATATGAAGAAAAATGCATAAAAATCACATAAGGAGCACATTAGAGCACATAAAGAGAAATTAATGAGGAATAGGGATACCTCTTGAAGACCTAGTACTAAATGCTAACAAAATGAATAAACACGTCAAGGTATCACAATTTAGGTAAAATAAATTATAAAAATGTAAATTCCCAACAAATTATGGGGTAAACATGCAAATCCCAGCAAACTAGGATGAAAGGCACAATTTACAGCAAGTACAAAGGGCAAAGACATAATTTCAGCAAGCTTGGGGGTGATAATATTTGAACTTAAAGGGCTTGATTGCAAGCTACATGAATTAATTGAAAGAAACTAAAACTGAGGGGGGTCAATATGTAATTATAGAGGGACTTAATTGCAAAAAATGACAAAAAGTCTCTTGGGCATACTAATGACAACAAATGAAAATTTTCAAATTCAGGTTAGAAGTCTAATTATACTAATAACAATTAAGAAAATTGTCAAATTCAGGAAATCTAAAATTGAATTAATTAAATTAACCTAGTTGACCAAAGTTAATCAAAAATTAAGTTTGATTAAATTAAAACAAATTATAAACAAGTGAGTAAACAAGAAAACTAAATTAGATAAATAAAGTAAAACTAATTCCCTAAAAATTGTTATCTTAAATCAGACAAAAAAACACAAAAAAACACAAAAAACATAAAACACACCCAAAAATTCCCAATTCTCTCATTTCTTTCTCCCCTTTTTCTCTCATGTTCTACCTCTCTTCTTTCTGTTCTCTATTCTCAGGTCTCCCTTCCATTCTCCAATTCCGTTTGATTTCTATTTTTTTTGTTCTTGCCATCTCTATCTGTTTCTCCCTTTTCTCTCTCTATCTATCCCTCTTTCACGCCTTTATCTCGCTCTACCTCTTCTCTTGTCATTTTCTTCTCTCCAGCTCTCTTTTCATTCTCTTTCTCCTTTGTTCTTTCTCTCTCTCTCTCTCTCTCTCTCTCTCTCTCTCTCGTCTTTTCTCTCTCTCGATCAGCCTTTCTCTCATTTTTACTCCCTTTCTACTCTCAGATTCTTCTCTATTCTTTCTCTTCTCTTTTGTTCCGTCTCCATTTGATTCTCTTCTCCTCGCCTCTCTCTTTCTCTCCTCAGTCTCTATTTCTCTTTTCTCTCGTAACTCTGTTATTTCCCTCTGCTCACCTCTCCAGATTTTCCAAACTCTTTCTCTATTCTCTATCTCACCTTTCACTCTCTCTTTTGATCATCTCCAAACACCCCCTCTCTTTTATCTCTGTTTTTCTTTTTTCTTTTTCCCCAAGTCTTTTGGTTCTCTCTATTCTCTATCTAGTTTCTATCCTATGTGATGATGAAGCTATGATTTTGGCGAACTTTGGACTGGGATGGTCGCAATCTTGATGATAATTCAGTGGGTGTGGGGAGAGAGGGAATGGTGGTAATTAAGGGCAGCAAGTGTGCCTGTGAATTGATAGTGGAGTGGGTTTGCTTGTGGCTGAAATTGTAATTTTGTGAAATTGGGGCTGGTTTATTGTTTTTCTTGCAGGTATTGGAGCTTTGGACTGTTTCTTCATGTGCGGACAGAGGAGAAAAAGGGGCTGAGTTGACGGTTGTATGGTTGTGTATTGGTTGTTTACTGCAGGTTGTGGAGTGAATTGGGTGATGATGGCCTTGGCTTGGGCGTTACAGGTGACAATTTTTGGCAATTGTGGTTGTGTTTAGTTATGGGGATTTGGGGATTTTGGGGTTGTGATTGGCACTGGTAGGGTGGCGTTTTTGGAGAAACTGCTGGTGGTAGAGGTGGGGTTCTTATGGTTGTATTGATTTCTAGTTAGTGAATGGTAGTTAATGAAGCAGGGCAGTGGTTTGGAGGCTGTTTGTTGAGGAATTGATGGTTGTTGTGTTGGGACGTTTGTTGTTTTGGGTGGTGATTTGGTGGAGTCTGCAGTGGTGGTTTTTGCAAGTACAGATTGGTGGGAGGAGAGGGAACTGGTTTAGTGGTGGCTACTGATGAAAGTGATGGAATGGTGGTTCGAGGGTTATGGTAGCAAGTGGTGGTGGAATGGTTGACTTGGTGGTAGAGGTGGGATTGAATGGTAGTTGTTGGAAGAAGAAGAGGGAGAAACGGTGGAGGAGGAAATTTTAAGAACAAACAAGCCATAAGCAAGAACAAAACCATAAACAAAAATAAAAAACCAGAAGACAAAAACAGAGATAAGCTCAGAAGCAACCCAAAAAATAGAAACAAAATCTAAAAAGAAAATCCATTAAAATCCCCAATCAATCAATTCCACAAAGAAAAATGGAATAAAATGAATCAAAACAAGAAATAAAGAGAAAAACTTACCCTTTTAAGCTTCAAGATGGATTGATGATGAACAGCAGAGGATCTTTGAAGGAGGTGATGAACAGTAGTTTGTAAAAGACAATGAACAGTGGCTATTTTCTTGAACGGTTGATGTGTGTATTTTTTGGTATAAACTGTGTGTTTTGATCTTTAAAGAATAAAAAGCAAATGTGTTCTTAGGGTTTTTGGATTTTTTTTCTCCTCTTTTTTGATTTGAATGGGGGTATTTATAGAGTTAGTTGTTTTGGCCACAAAGAATACTACAAAATAACAAAAATGCCACCGGTAATAAAAATTTTATTTTTATTTTAAAAAAATATTTTTTAACTCAAAAAAATAAAAAATTAATACAAAGAGATGACAGTAAACTCTAAAATTTGTCAAAAAAATTTGAAGTAGATTTAAAAATAAAGGTTAGAGCTTTAAATTGATCAAAAACGCGTTCAGGGTGTGAAATGACGATTTTGCTCCTGAACAACGAAAATACATAGAAAATAGTTATTGGTCTCGAAAAATTGTCAAAAATTAAAACTAAGATTAAAACCCTAGAAAATGCATTTGTGACTCAAAAATTGATGAAAAATGGGTTAAGAATATAAAATGACGATTTTGCCCCTAAACGCAATATTTACAGAAAAATAGCAATCGTCCCCAAAAAATTAAAAAAAAATTAGAAACATGCTTAAAGAGTCAGAAAAATACATTTGGTACTAAAAAATGAACGAAAATAGTATTCGCGAGGCGAAATTACCATTTTGTCCCTATGCTGGCGAAATACAAAAAAATACCAGTTAAATTCAAAAAAATCATAGAAATTTAAAAAATACGTATGAAAGTACAAAATATGAATTTAAAAGCCCAGAACTAATGAAAAAATATTTACAATTAAAAATTACTATTTCTCCCCCCTCCCGAAATTACTGATTTTGTTTTCCCTTTTTATTAAAAAATTAAAATTTGACCCAAAAAAATAAACACGCCCCCAATGTTTGAAAAATAAATGGTGTGTCAAAATTTAATGTCTACACGGACAGACTAGTAGACAACGTTGTGGACGACTGCTTAACTCCAGACACTATGTGGATAGGCTAGCAAACAGCATTGCGCTCTAAACACTATGCGGATAGGCTAGCAGGCAACGTTGTGGACGACTGATTCCTTTGATAGATGCGGACGATATTGTGGACAACTGTCATATCTTGCGGACGACATAGTAGACTTCATCACAGGTTAAGTGGCAAGTGCAGCCTTCAAGTGGCTGACCTCTTAAAAAAATTTTCAACGTCCCACCTCATTTTTTGTAAATTTTACACAATATTCGTACATATGGACTTCTCATAACAAAATTGTGAACAAGTTTCCAAACTTATTTTTGCCCACCATCATACAAAAAGTTTAGGATTTTTGTCACAGGTTGAGTTTCGTGTTCAAAATCCAAGAAATCATAGGTTTTTTTTTTAAAGATTCAATTAAAGCCATAATGCGTGGTTTAGACTTCCATTCCTCTTCCTCTGTGTTTCAATACATATTTTTATTGCTTTATTACATTTACACTTGTAACATGAGTTTCAATTGACTATTCACATAGAACACTTGGTAGATCAAACCGTACATCAAATTTGCATTAACGAACCTATATTTCACACGAAATTTTTTCGCCTCCGTGTTATGTGAAACAACAAACATATACTAGTTAGTATCGACCGGTCAACGAATATGAGCAATCCCATAAAAAATCACCTAATTCGTATTTCTCGTGGTCCGTACATTACAAAATGAATCTAGAACATTTATAGTTGTTCAAAGAACGATGATGTGAACATAGCGTCAGCAATTGCATCCCTTATTGCCTTCTATTGACACACCTTGGCTGGAGTAATATGCCACGTAAGCAGTACATTATACGGTGGTAGCTAAGAAATATTCTCTTCATATTCTGCTTCGTTAGAATCAGCATTGGCGAAAATATCATCATTTGGCTGTGCATCTATCAGAAAATTGTGTATGGCACAACATGCTAGTACAACATTAACTTGATTAGTCATAAGAAAGTTCGGCACCAGCCCTTTAAGGAATGCAAATCGCCTCTTTAATATTTCAAAAGAACTAATGACCACATGGTCTAAATCATCTAGGTTTTGATGAGTATCAAACTTATGATGAAAAGTACTAATATGTTAAATGAGCTTCTATTGCAATGACAGAAAGATAGGTTGAAAAAAAGGAAAAGGTTGGTTATCTGGACGACCATCCGAACGCACACTGCGGACTTCCGGAAGCACAAAAACATCTAAAAAGAAAATTGGTCAGAAGGTATCCGGACGAGGGTCCGGACGCTCATGCGGACGTCCGGACATACAGAAGTATCAGAATTCAAAGTGGACAGAATGTATGCGGACGATGATCCGGATGATCATGCGGACGTCCGGACGGAGAGAAACAGCTAAATCAAGGATTGTCCAGAAGGCATATGGACGATCATCCGGACGAGGGAATGAACCTTCCGGATACTAGTCCGGACGACTGTCCGGACGTCCGGACCTCTCTATAAGGACGTCCGGACCAGACATATTGTGTCTAACGGCTAGTTTTTCTTTTTAGCCGTTGGAAGTCAAATCAAGCCTTTTTCTCAAGATGTATAAATGCCAAATAGTGCAGAATGAATAGATACTTTTTGCAACCAATACAATAGTGTTTTTGAGTGTTCTTTTGTGAAGAAAAAGTACTCTCATCAAGTGAACTTTGTAAAAGTTAGAGTGAATTCATATTTGTTTGTGATCAATTCATTTGTATAGTTGAAAGGGTTAGCTAGAGAGCTGTAAAACTTCTTAGCTCAACTAGAGAGTGTCTAGGGTGAGTGAGAAGTGATCCACAATATTGTACAAGTTGATATTGAGGCACAAAACAAAGAAGAGAATTCAAGTGATCAAGGCTTCAAGTTTGTGTGCTTGGAAGCTTATTGAGTTTGTGTATCTCAACTTTTCTTTTGATTGAATTATATGTTCATTGTTTTTATTCATCATATTAATTCTTGATTCATAATATTGATTGATCATTTAGACAACTTGGTAAATTTATTTTGTGTCAAGATAAATTATTGTAACCAAGTTTAGAATAAAAAGGGAACCTAATTCACCCCCCCTCTTAGGTTGCATTTGGGCCAACAATTGGTATCAGAGCTTGGTTTCCTTTTTAATAGCCTAACAAGCTAGGAGAGATCCATGGCAACCTCAAATAATGCTTTATTTTTAGAGGGACAATCTATCACTAGACCTCCTATGTTCAATGGTGTGAATTATACTAGTTGGAAGGCTAGAATGGAAATTTTCTTACAATCTATTGATATTGAGCTTTGGTATATAGTGAATGAGGGTCCATATGAAGCATACATTATTGATCAAAATACCGGTACCCGTAGGCAAAAGACTAGAATGAACTTTCTCCCTATTGATAGAACCAATCTTACTCTAAATGCAAAGGCTATGAATGTATTATTTAATGCTTTAGATGCAAATGAGTCAACTAGAGTAAAAGGGTGTAAGACGGCAAAAGAAATTTGGGATAAATTGAAAGGATATTCATGAAGGTAGTGACAATATCAAGGAACAAAAGAAAGCCTTATTAGTTACTAAGTATGAGTCTTTTAAGATGGAGCCTCATGAAAACATTGACAAAATGTATTGTAGATTCAATGACATAATTAAGGATTTAGAGGCTTTACAAAAGGAGTATAGCTTAGGTGAGAAAAATAGAAAGATTTTAAATGCATTACCCTAAGGAGTGGGAAAGTAAAGTCACAGCCATAGAAGAAGCCAAAGATCTAAATGTTATGCCTATTGAATTTCTTATAAACTCTTTAACCTCTTTTGAGCTTAAATTGAAATCTAAGGTACAAGAGGAGGAAGAGGCCAAAATCAAGAAAAATATGGCATTGAAGTCTTCACAAGATGATGAAGAGGATTTCTCAATTGACTGGTGAAGACATGGAAATGGAAGATAATGACTTGGCTCTACTAACAAAGACCTTCAAAAAGTTCCTCACAAACAAGAAAAGATTTAGAAGAGGAGGACAAGGCAATCTCAATCAATCAAGCTCCTCAAGAAATAGAGGAAAGCAAGAGGTGTCAAAGAAGCAAAATGACAAGTGTTTTGAGTGTGGACAACTAGGACACTACATGAATGAGTGTCCTTCAAAGAAAAAGAAGGAAGGAAGAAGTGAAAGGAAACAAAGATTCAACAACTTTCAATTGACATGGAACGAGTGTAATTCCGATGGAGAAATCGAAGAAGAAGAAGAAATTGCTCAAATGGCATTTATGGCCTTTGGAGACCATGAGGTAACCTTCTAATTGCTCTTCTATAGACAAGAATGTAAGTGATGATTGGAATGATGAAGATGATGATGATATTGAAAATTTTGTTTGCAAATTGCATAATAGTTTGAAAGAATCTTATGCTAGAAACAAAGAATTGAGATTGAAAATTAACTCATTGTTGGGTGAAAGTGCTAGATTGATTGAAGAGAACAAAAGTTTGAAAAATGAAAATGATGAATTAAAGAAATGCAATGTAGATTTGACTTTGAATTTTGATAATTTGAAAAGAAAGTTGGATGAGAGATCCCTTTTTTACAATAACATCAAGAGTGAACAAGAAAATTTAAAAATTAGAATAAGAGAACTTAATGACTTTCTTGGAAGGCAAAAACAAGAACTCTTAGAAAAGGAAATCACCAAGAGCATGCTTAGTACAAATAGATTCACTCTATATAGAAAGAATAAAATAAGATTTATTAGACCCATGCATGTGAATAATGCTCATATCATGTGTAATTTTTGTTGTCAAATAGGTCACATGAAAAATAATTGCTATGTTAAAAGAAATATGGAACACGGAATGAAAACAATGTGGATTGTTAAAGATTGTGCTAACTAGTATGGACCCAAAATTTAAATAAAAGGGTACCAAATATTTTTCCTTTTACATTTGTGTAGGTGAGCCTCAAAAATACCATCAAGGAGTCAAAATGGTTCATTGATAGTGGATGTTCAAGACATATGACCGGAGATCCATCCTTGTTTGTCAAGCTAAAGCGGAAGAATAGCGGAAAAGTCACCTTTGGAGATGACATGAAAGCTAAAACTGTTGGAGTAGGTGACATAGGTAACGATAATGAAACTCTTATTCAAAATGTTTTACTTGTTGACAATCTTAGTTATAATTTGCTAAGTGTTAGTCAATTATGTGACAAAGATTTATTTGTTCTTTTCAAAAAGCATGAGTGTTTAGTTCTTGACTCTAGTTATAATGTAGTTTTTAGAGGAATGAGGACATAATGACATCTATGTAGTTTATCTAGATAGAATAGACTCTAATAGAATTAGATGTCTTAAGGCTTTTAGTGATGATCCTTGGCTTTGGCATAGAAGGCTTTGTCACTTCAATATGGACTTGTTGAGTGAACTATCTAGAAAAGAACTTGTCCGAGGGCTTCCTAAAATTAATTTTGACAAAGACAAAATTTGTAGTGCTTGCCAATTTGGAAAACAAACCAAGGTCTCTTTTAAACCTAAAAAATTGTGTTTCAACTACAAGACCTTTGGAGCTTTTACATTTGGACTTGTTTGGTCCTACTCAAGTAGCAAGCCTTGGGGGAAAAAGATATGCTTTTGTCATTGTGGACGATTATTCAAGATACACTTGGGTACTATTTCTTGCACACAAAGATGAAGCTTTTAAAAATTTTGTCTCTTTATTTGCAAAAGTTCAAAATTTGTTAAACTTAACCATTGTGAAAATTAGGAGTGATAATGGAACCGAATTTAAGTATTGTGGTTTTTCTGAATTTTGTGATCACAATGGTATCACACATGAATTTTCTACTGCAAGAGTTCCCCAACAAAATGGAGTTGTTGAAAGAAAAATAGAACTCTTCAAGAGACCGCTAGAACTATGATAAATGAATGTGATTTACCAAAATATTTTTGGGCCGAAGCGGTCAATACGGCTTGTTATGTTATGAATAGAATTTTATTAAGACCTTTTTTGAATAAAACTTCTTATGAACTTATATTTGGAAAAAGGCCAGTTATTGGTTATTTTAAAGTTTTTGGTTGTAAATGCTTTATTTTGAATATTAAGGAACATCTTGGCAAGTTTGATAAGAAGACGGATGAAGGTATCTTTTTAGGATATGCTAGTGATAAGAGAGCCTATAGAGTGTACAATAGAAGAACCTTAGTAGGTTGAAGAAGCCATTCATGTTACTTTTGATGAATTACATGATGTAGTTTCAAAAGGAATTAGTGAAGATGAGGATGATAGTGTTCAAGAAAAATTGGAGAATCTTACTCTTCAAGAAGATGTTAATATTCCTAATAAAGAAGTAAGTACTAGTGAAGATATAGTTGTTGAGAAAGATGATGACACTACAAAGGATCTACCCAAAACTTGGAGATTTGTACCCAATCATCCTAAGGAGTTTATTATAGGAGATCCTTCAGAAAAGAGTTAGGACTAGATCCTCTTATAAACCTTTAGTTGATAACTTTGCTTTGTTATCCCAATTTGAACCTAAGAATGTAGAAGATGCCTTGAAAGATGATTGTTGGATAGTAGCCATGCAAGAAGAATTGAATCAATTTGAGAGAAATAGGTATGGACTTTAGTTGAGAGGCCATTAGATCATCCGGTAATAGGCACAAAATGGGTCTTTAGGAATAAGTTAAATGATAAAGGTGAAATAGTAAGAAATAAAGCACGGTTAGTTGCAAAAGGGTATGCTCAAGAAGAAGGAATAGATTTTGATGAAACCTTTGCACCGGTTGCTAGGCTTGAATCTATAAGAATGCTTCTTGCGTATGCATGCTTTCAAAATTTTAAATTATTTCAAATGGATGTAAAAAGTGCCTTTTTAAATGGTTTTATTGAACAAGAAGTCTATGTTGAACAACCTCCCGGTTTTGAACATGAAAAATTCTCAAGTCATGTTTTTAAGCTTTCTAAAGCCCTATATGGTTTAAAACAAGCTCCTAGAGCTTGGTATGAAAGGTTGAGTAACTTCTTGAAGTGAAAAAGGTTTTAAAAGAGGAATTGTAGACACCTACACTTTTTACAAAACACTATGAAAATGAACTTCTTCTTGTACAAGGTCTATGTTGATGACATTATCTTTGGTGCTACTAATGAAAAATTTTGCAAAGAATTTTCAACTATGATGCAAAATGAATTTGAAATGAGCATGATGGGAGAATTAAAATTTTTTCTTGGTCTTCAAATTCACCAACAAAAAAATGAAATTTTCATAAGTCAAACTAAATATACAAAAGAGCTTCTTAAGAGGTTTGGTATGGAAGGCTCGAAACAAGTAGGCACACCTATTTGCACTTCTACAAAATTAGACAAGGATGAAGAAGGAATTAAAGTGGATGAAAAAGGGTATCGAGGTATGATAGGTAGTTTGCTTTACCTTACCGCTAGTAGACCGGATATTATGTTTGCCGTTTGTCTTTGTGCTAGATTTCAATCTTGTCCTAGAGAATCTCACTTGTTAGCCGTTAAGCGTATTCTTAGATATCTTAAAGGCACATTAGACTATGGTCTTTGGTATCCAAAGACTAATATTGTTCGATCTTGTAGGATACTCCGATGCTGATTTTGCAGATGTAGGACTGATAGAAAAAGCACTAGTGGTACTTGTCATTTTCTAGGAAAATGTTTGGTTTCTTGGTTCAGCAAAAAACAAAGTTCTATCTCGTTATCTACAGCAGAAGCCGAATACATAGCTGCGGGAGCATGTTGTGCTCAATTATTGTGGATGAAACATACATCTATACGATTTTGGTTTAGAATTTAAAAGTGTGCCTATCAAATGTGATAACACTAGTGCCATAAATTTGACCAAAAATCACATCCAATACTTTAGAACCAAACACATTGACATTAGGCATCATTTCATTAGAGAGTTGGTTCAAAAAGAAGAGATTAGAGGCGAATATGTTAGTACTAGAAACCAACTAGTAGATATCTTCACTAAAGTTCTAGCTAAAGAAAGGTTTAACTTTCTTAGAAACAATTTGGGAGTGGTAGAAAATCTTCTCTCAAAAATTTCCTAGTCGTTTTTATGTTTTTATATTTATCCGGACAACTTCCCTGTGAACCCGGACGTCCAGATGGACATCCAGACAGTCAACCCTTCTGTGGTCATATTTGACCACTATCCGGATGCTGGTTCGGACGCAGGCAGCACAATCCGAATGTCTGGATCGTTCGCATATAGTCTCGACAGAACTGTTCAATGGCATTTCTTTCGAGCCTCTTCAACTTCAACTTTCTCAAAAACTATTTCTTCTTCTTCCAAACTCAAAATCCCCTCATATTTACACCCATAATTGCTTTCTATTCCACAAATTTCATCTTTTCATCCTCTTCTTCCTCATCTAATTCGACTTTCTCTCTCCTAGGGTTTCTTTTTGTATCTCTTTATCTCTCCATTTTTCTTCTAATTTTCTCCTCAAATTAACATCATCTATGGCTAGTTCTTCTCAAAGGGGTCGAAGAGGAGGACGTAGTGGACGTGGTAGAGGACGATCTAGTGTCACCTACAACATCAATGAAGAGGGATTTGTCCAATTTAGGGGTAAGACCTTTTTTGATCCTCAATCTCTTGAACTTTATAACGATTTAGAGAATAAGAATGTTATTGGGATGAAATTTTGTGAATTTGAAGACTTTTGATGGTGGTTTGGAAGACATTCCTATTATGTTAAGGGACATAAATTGGGATAGGATATGTGAAGTTAAGGAAATTGTTTATGTTGATTTAGTGAAACAATTCTATGCCAATTTAAGAGAGGTAAATGGAGATGCAGAAACCATAGTGAACAATACTCACTTTACTTTGATTCTAGAGAGTTAAATGAGCTTTTTGGCATGGATAATACCGGTAGTGAATTTTTGTGTCCTTAAAGAGCAATCCCCCATTATTGATTATGATGATTTAAGAAGATCGTTCTTTGGGAATCCCATTAGGACTAGCTTAAAAAATCTCAAGATGAATTGGTTCACTCCTTCTAATAGAGTGTTATATCATATTATTGTGAACATCTTAGCACCCACTAGTGGTCATAAGACGGATGTTACTCATATAGGCTTTACACTCTTTTTATGGTATTATGAGATCTATCCCTATCAATTTGGGTGCTTTTCATGCTTAAGTACATGTTTATATGTAAGAGTGAATCAAATAAGGGATTAGCTTATGGAAGAATCTTAACTCTTCTCTTTAAGAACAATGGGATAGATTTTGATGGCATAGTGGGAACCAAACCTGGAGAAGGGTGATAGGATTGATAAAGAATGTTTTAAGAGACTTAATTTGGGTTTCTTCAATGGAAGATGGTTTTTCAAAAGAAGTAAATTGCAAACGGTTTTTGCTCCGGGTGCCTATATGGATGCTTTCATTTTTTATGATACTAGAGATAGGCAACAAATGGAAGAAGGACCACAAGCTATGGAAGAAGATGTACCTCTGCACGAACAACCTCTTCATTCTATTCACCCTAGTATTCCTTCATCTTCGTATGCACCTCCATCTTCTTGGGAAAGTCGGCTCTTTAATGCTATTAATGACCTCTCCACTCAAATGAACCAAATGAGGACTGATTTTGCTTCCATGCACACTCAAATGAACAACTTGCAACAAGACTTTCGTAGGGAAGTACGTGGGATTCACAATAGACTTGAGCGTATAGAGTTAGCTCAAGAGTTTGGGTGGGACTCCGATGATCGTGCCAATTTCCCAGCATACATTCGAATGAGGCGGCAAGGCCAAGAGTCCAGAAGAAAAGCAAGAAATGATGTTCCATCTTCCTCCACCTCCCGTAGCGAAGACGTTTCCGATGACGAGTCCTAGACTAGACTTGATGTTTTTAGATTTCTAAGTGTTTGGTCTGTAAAAGTTTTTTTTATTTGGATTTCTTTGTTTAACATTTGCCATGTTTTGGATTTTTCTATGATCATTTAGTATGTTTTGAATTTCTCTATGTTTTGGATTTGTAATTCATTATGTTCTTTAGATTCTTTTTGATGATGCCAAAAGGGGGAGAAGGGTTAATGCATATGTTGAGGGGGAATGTGTGCATAAGATATTAATAATGCATATATTGAGGGGGAGCAAAGGTATTGTTAATTTTTTCTAAGTGTTTTACTTCATCATAAGTTTGTCATCATCAAAAAGGGAGAGATTGATGACCTCACTGGTCTAAATCATCTAGGTTTTGATGAGTATCAAACTTATGATGAAGAGTACTAATATGTTAAATGAGCTTCTATTGCAGTAACAGAAAGATAGGTTGAAAAAAAGGAGAAGGTTGGTTATCCGAACGACCATCCGGACGCACACTGCGGATGTCCAGACGCACAAAAACATCTAAAAAGAAAATGGTCAGAAGGTATCCGGACAAGGGTCTGGACACTCATGCGGACGTCCGGACAGACAGAAGCATCAAAATTCAAGATGGACAGAATGTATGCGGATGAGGATCCAGACAACCATGCGGACGTTCGGACACAGGAAAATATCAAAACTAAGGGATGGCCAGAAGGTATATGAACGACCATCCGGACGTGGTAATGCAACTTCTGGATACTAGTCCGGACGACTGTCCGGACGGCCGGACCTCTCTATGAGGACGTCCGGACCTCTTTATGAGGACATCCGGACCAAACAAATTGTGTCTAACGGCTAGTTTTTCTTTTTAGCCGTTAAAGGTCAAATCAAGCTATTTTCTTATGATATATAAAAGCTAAATAGTGCGGAATGTAAAGGAACTTTTGGCAATTGATGCAATAGTGATTTTTGAGTGTATTTTGTTGAAAAAAGACATTCTCACTAAGTGAGCTTTGTAATAGCAAGAGTGAATTCAAATTTGTGAGTGATCAATTCAATTGTATATTTAAAAGGGTTAGCTAGAGAGCTGTAAAACTTCTTAGCTCAACTAGAGAGTGTCTAGGGTGAGTGAGAAGTGATCCAAAATATTGTACAAGTTGACATTGAGTTACAAAACAAAGGAAGGAATTCAAGTGATCAAGGCTTCAAATTTGTAAGTTTGGAAGTTAATTGAGTTTGTGTATCTCAACTTTTCTCTTGTTTGAATTTTGTGTTTATTGTGTTTATCTTTTATATTAATTCTTGAATCATAATCTTATTTGATCATTTAGACAACTTGATAAATTTATTTTGTGTTGAGGTAAATCATTGTAGCCAAGTTTAATTAAAAGGAACCTAATTCACCCCCCCTCTTAGGTTGCATTTGGGCCAACAGTGATTAATTCCGATTTCTTCACTAGTCTAACGCTAGCGGAGAATTTCTAAAAAATAAACTAATCAAATGTTAAACCTTTAGGTGACATCCTCTAAGAAAATTTTGCGTTGTTGGCCCCTTGCATGGGACCAAAAAGTTTGAAGCCATCCAGAATGCAGAATCAACGAGGTAATACTTTCCTGTTTGACACATACCGAAAGTGTTAAACATATGTTAATAAATAATATCAGTAATACGTAAATAGATGAAAAGACAATGGCATGCCTATAGGTGGCATTGGGAAATGTGTTGGCTCATTCATAGCATGCTCACATACTGCCCTCCCGTCAAGCATAAACAAATACAAATCACAAATCATGGTCGCATACTGCTAAGACGTTTTGCGATTGCACCCCATGCCGATTTGTAAATGACATTTGCTACTATTTTGGTACGTAGGCTGGAATATGAGTGCCATTCATAGCCCCGATAGCATCCTAAAATAAACATGTAACCGTTAAGAAATGAGAAAATAGAGCACGGAATGCTTGAAAAGACCCTACACATAAAGAAAATTACCTTAAACCACGAATAGAAGCGCGAATCATGAAAAATATAATGATGCACTCCTTCAATGTTGTGAGGTTTTATAATTGCATTGTCGAACCTGCAAAGCCTCTCAATTACCTCGTACATATTCTGCCATATCATCTTAGAAGACCCTTGAAATCTCTTGGATAGGCATCAAAACCAGACATTATGACTTAGCATAACTAGAGTCATAGCAAGTGCCTCTTCAATCTTTACATGTTTGTAAGGGTTTTGCGATACATATCCATTGGCAACGAGAATTTCACAGAGTCTCAAAAAATTATCCACTGTGATTCTACAATTCTCCATCAATCGGGCAGAATGTCCATGAATTAGTTCTTCTACCCATTGTTGATCGCGAAGTGCAAATGTGTGACATAGAATTCTTATAAGTGGCCCAACATATTCGTGTCTGTGCCAGTCTAGCAGCAACAAATTCAGTCCTATGTAGTATAACATAGTCATCATCTGTTTTACTAGACGTTGAGCACACAACAACAAGATTAACGAGCTTGCATCGTCAACACTAGTGTTGTAATGGCCATTTGCATAATATATACATACATACAAAAATTAGGGCCATATGTTACATGATGACAAGTAAAACAAGTATATCCAAAACATAGCAATTGATCAAATCATGCAATGCATATTGAACAAAAAAAAAAGGAACATAGTACAAGTCAAAGGTTACATAGAAGAAATGATAAAAAAAACCCCTTTCAAGATAAAAGGGGCAACAAATTCAATTGTCTAAAAACTAATACAATTCAAGTTAGTTTATTACTCTATGGACCAGTCATTTTCTGTATCATCCACTGAACCCACTCAATTTTTTTCATTTCTACTAAATCCAAGAAACATTTCTCTATACTCCACCTTAATTAATTTCTAACAAAGCTCAAATTTGACATTCTTAGTCATTTCTGGCATTTGTTGTTCAAGTTGCTCTACCACTATCCTTGCCTGCGTAACGAAAAATGCCGACAAACACTCCTCCTCTTGTAGCTTCATGTCGGTGAATTTGCTAAAAGCTGCTAACAACCTCTATGTACAATTCCCGATCATTCCTAGCTAACTTAGAACCCTTTTGACCCTCCATTGAATCGGTCCCTTCTCGTTTGGAACTAGACCACTTTTCAGACATATGTGGGTTAGCACTGACATGATGTTGGGCAATAGTGGTATTATCACCCAAATTTGCATATAGAGATGCCATTGATGCATCCCCCCTCCACATCCCTACTTAGAGCTTTTAATGAGCCGAATTGAGCCGAATACTCTTTGTTCGAATTCTATTTGTTTAATAAACGAACTGACTCGGCTCGGCTCGATTATTAAACAAGTTAATATTTGTGTTCGAGCTCGACTCGTCAAATAAAACATATGCTCAAGATTGAATTCGATTCGGCTCATTTAACATAAATGAACCGAGCTTGAATAAGCTCGAATGGGCTCGTCTCGTTTAACACAACCAAACAGAGCTTGATCGAACTCGATTTTTACACAATTGAACAAAGTTCAATTGAGCTCAAATGTTTTTGTTTTGGAAATAATGTGACAAGACACTATTACCCATGTTCACGAACGCAAACGAGTGTTCGCAAATAGTATTCGAGTTCGTTCGTTTAATAAACGAGCTCAAATCTTTATTCGAGTTCGGCTCGTTTAACTATTCAAACGAGCCGAATTCGTGCTTTCACGAGCCAAATCAACTTGTGTTCGCAAGCAACTCAGTTCATTAAAAACTCTATCCCTACTGCCACCACATTGTCTAACATGTGCACACCTTCTACTTTTGGGTGCCTGTGCCGAAGATTGTGCATATGTTCCGATTGCTATCCTCCCTTGTAAAACAGGTAACAATAACATATAAAGATGACATGGGTTGTCATCCCTGAACAACTTGTAGTCGTTGTTCACCTAGTGCAATATAAAACAACATCAAACACATGAAATAACTGTATTAAAAATTTTAGCTTGGATACAATAATCTAAACTTTAAATAAAAATTTTTAAAAATTCCCCAATTAAATCCTCCCAAGGCTCTTTGTCTGCCCTAAAGCAACATTTTTCCTTGTCCCAATTAATTCCAGGCTCCAGTTTCCAACTCAAGCCCCTAAAGTTATTATAGCAGCACCAAGCCTCGTAAGCCAATAGTATTTTTACATTAGTTACTCCCCGATTACATTGAACCCGGCCTTGGCGTTTAGAGAGTTAACTATGGCATATCAATTTTATTTACTACTGGACCGTTCGTTCCATGAGCCATCCTTTTTCCAGTCAACTAATGTACAGACAATATTTTTTCGTCATCCACAATTTAATTTGCCTTCTCACTCATCTAAAATAGCTTACTAAAGTTTAAGTAAAAACGGGAAAAGCATGACAACAGAGACAAAAACTATGGCCAAAATGTTATAATCAAACAAATACTATAGCAATGAGTTTGCAATTGAATTATTCAAAACAATAGGATTCGAATAATCAAACTTTGAAATAATTGTTTACACATGCCTTGAAATCATTGGAGTACAAAATAAAATGCACGTAGGATGAGGTTGCAACAATATCTTCCCTGGGTGAGTATATATAACATTGTATAAACATTTTAATGGCATTAAATAGAAATTTACACAAAATGGAAAACTTTTTGTTAGTTTCGTGAAAACCTGGATCGTCAAACAATCTAAGACGTTTATTTGGCATTTAATGTTGTTGTACCCTACACAACACAACAAAATACAACTAATTACACCACATTCGAGCTAAAAAAAATAAAATTCAGCTCCTTCTATAGGAGGAAGAACATACAAGTACCAATAGGATGATTCAAAAA
This sequence comes from Mitragyna speciosa, assembly GCA_024721245.1. Taxonomy (NCBI): domain Eukaryota; kingdom Viridiplantae; phylum Streptophyta; class Magnoliopsida; order Gentianales; family Rubiaceae; genus Mitragyna; species Mitragyna speciosa. The sequence goes on along the minus strand of JAMWEH010001748.1, from coordinate 174 downwards.
TTTTATATCTAATTTCAATGGGCAAAGAAGCAAATTGTATAATTTTAATAATGAAACGTATGGTTACAGGGTATTGGAAGTCACAGGAGTACGAATTCATAACATAACAATTGAACGGGAGCTGAAATAGGGACCGGCCACTCATACTGAATGGTGGTCATTGTGCCCACTGTC
>JAMWEH010001750.1:0-30026 GCA_024721245.1 Mitragyna speciosa | reverse complement strand
AAAGAAAAGAGGAACGATTAATAAAATTGATGAAACAAAAATGGGTCAAGGACCTCAAAATACTACTAATGATAAAATTCAACCCCTAAAGAGCTAGTTCTTGAAAAGCTTACTCCAGAAGAAAATGAAATTATAGGAAATTCAATAAATTTTGTCACTACAAGAAAAATTTGAACCGAAAAGAAATACTAATTGATAATGATTTTGCATATAATGTAGCACTTGATATTATGTAAGAAACGAGGATCATAAACCTAGCTCAGTTGATGAATATCAGCAAAGAAATGATTGGCTAAAATGGAAAGATGCAATCCAATCCGAATTGGATTCACTGGTTAAAAGAAAAATTTTTGAACCTATAGTCCAAACACTTGAAGGTGTAAAGCCAGTGGAATATAAATGAGTATTTGTAAGAAAGAGAAATTAGAAAAATAAAATTGTGAGACACAAAGCAAGACCTGTAGCCCAAGAGTTTACACAAAAAGCGGATTTGATTTTAATGAAATGCATTCATCTATAGCAGCTACGATCATATTTAGATATCTTGTGAGTTTAATAGTACATGAAAACTAGATATGTGTGTAATGGACATAGTCATTGCTTATGGGAATCATGATAATGATATTTACATGAGAATCCCTAAATGATTCAACATGCCAGAAGTATGTAAATTAAATCCTAGAGATATTTATTGTATTAAAGTACAAAGGTCTTTGTATGGGTTCAAACAATCTAAACATATGCATTTATGATTGTCTAAATGAATGTTTGATTAAAGAAGGTTATACTAATGACCTATTACCCATGTGTTTTCATAAAGAAAAATAGGTCAAATTTTGTCATTATTATAGTATATATTGATGATTTCAATTTAACTGGAACTTTTGAAGAGTTTCAAAAAGCAGTTGAATATTAAAGAAAGAATTTGGATCAAAGATTTTGGAAAATCTAAATTTTGCCTTGGTTTACAAATTGAACATCTAGAAGATAGAAATTTTTGTCCGCTAAACTGCTTATGTCACGAAGGTATTAAAGCGATTTTATATAGATAAAGCACATCCATTAAGTGCTCCAATGGTCGTTTGGTCATTTGATCATATCAAAGATCCTTTTAGACCACGAAAGGATGATGAAGAGATTCTTGATCCTAAAGTACCATATCTCAGTGTAATTGGTGTACTAATGTGTCGGAACCTAGGTGACCGAGCTCCACATCAACTCGACCACATAGTATATCTTTGCTAATGATCTCCAACTAGACTATACTACTTCGACAAAGCTCTTTCATTCGGCACTGCAGCTAAAGACAATGGGTGACTAAATCTACTTTCGACTGCTATTACATCCTCATTAATGCTTTGACACCAATTACTATTTTCGGAGCATGGTCTGTCTTATTCCTAATATATTCACTTTCTCTTCCATTACTACACAGATTACACACACACAATAGCTCTGAGAAAAACACTCCCTCCTATCTCTCTCCTTTATTGTAGTATCTTTACTGACTTAATCACCAGAGTGTTTATGGGATTAAATCCCCTTGCATGTGAGATTTCTTGCTTGACAGGTAAAAATCTCTGGACGCACATGTGGAATTTGTAAATTGAAGACTCTACATAATGTATCTTGTTAATTGTACAAGACCGAATATATATTTGCTGTGAATTTATTAGTAAGATTTAGCTCCTTTCTTACTAGATGACATTAGAATGGTATAAAGCATATTCTTTGCTATCTCCGAGAAACGATTGGTCTTATATATATATATATATATATATATATATATATATAATTCTCGACATGAATTGATTAGTTATGTTGATGCTATGTATTTATCAGACCCATATAAAACAAGGTCTTAAACTGGCTGTTTATTTATAAGTGGTGGGATAGCCATTTCATGGTGGTATAGCCATTTCATGGTGATCCACAAAACAATCAATAACTGTCAATTCGTCGAATCATGCTGAAATAATAGTAATTCATGAAGCCAGTCGAGAATGTGTTTCGTTAAGGTCAATGGTCCACTATATCCAAAAACATTGTGGGTTATCCCTAAAGAGGAAAATCCTTCAACAATAGTATATGAAGATAATGCAGTTTGTATAGTTCAATTGAAGGAAGAATATATTAAAGGAGATAAGACAAAACATATTTCACCAAAATTCTTCTTTACTTATGATTTACAAAATTATGGTGAACTTGATGTGCAACAAATCTGATCAAATAATAATTTGGTAGACTTATTTACCAAGGCATTACCGACTGTAACATTTGAGAAATTGGTGAAAAGCATTAGAATGCGTTGTTTAAAAGATCTCAAATAATGATTGAATTAGGGAGAGAAATTAATACACAAAAATAGTGTACTCTTTTTTCCTTCAATAGGATTTTTGTCTCACTGGAATTTTCTTTAGTAAAGACTTAACGAGGCATATTCTTTATGTAATGGACATCCAAGGAAGAGTGTTACGAAACAGCTCCAAGATATGGATGTCTGTTTGATTCTCCCAGAAGAGTGATATATTATCCCCATGAAATTCATCCGATAGATTTATTACTTGATGGAATAACTCAATACATCTTGGAAGAACTCAATTTGAAATGACTAAATTCATGTATCTTGAAGACATAAATCCATAAATGATTATTCATGTACTATTGATCATGATTCACTTATAAATAAAGGTCATCCCCTACCTCATTTGTAACCTTAAAAATCTTGAGACACTTGAATAAAGTAGTGAGTGAAAGTATAAAATTTCTATCTATTTCTAATCTTCTTTTATCTACTATTCTTCTTATATTTTATTGTTCTATCATTTGATATATAGACTATTACCAACTAAATTTATGTTAGCATTAGTTTTACAATAGAATCTATGTTTTAGTTGTATTTTTATCGAAATTCTGATGGTGAGAATGGTAATTTACTTGAAGCTTTAGGCTCTGCTGCTTAATGAGCAAAGAAACACAACCAACTTAGAAGTGCATAAAAATTAGGAGGGGCTGAGCTCATACAAAAATCATGGAAGTGATACGATAATCTACAGCTGCGCGATCCTAAATAAAGTTCTAGTTTTCTCTTGGAAAACCTATGCTTCTGAAATCGCATTATAGATTTCCTCTAAATCACTCCGTTCCAAGAATAATTTTTTAGAAAACAAGAAGCTTGGCCGAAATATTTTAGATATGCTTTTTGGGCGTGTTTCTTTGTACGTGTTTGTGAGAGAAAGAGTAGATTATTCTGCTCTGCACGGTGAGAACTGAGAAGAGGACAACGAGAGGGACTGTAATTTCCTTGATGAGCCTGAAATTCAATCATGTCTATGCCTGCCATTTTCACCCACAAACGTAATTATTATTATGAAGACGACATTCATTCCACGCGATCAGTACATAAAGCTTTGTATCTTAATGATCCTAAATGTGTTAGTTGAATAAACAACTCCTGCAAATCAATAATCTTTTAAAACAAAATCCTGTAAAGTAACTTGACATATCAAAGCTAATTTGAAATATTTTGCCACCTGATGAAAGAAATAAATATATTTTTCTGTTTCGGCATTTTTTCTTCATGAGCCAACCATTTCTATCGTCGAAGAGCCCCCAGAACACTTCCCAGTTCCATAAAGAATTATTCAAGAATTTCAAATATCTAGTTATCAGTGGCAGTAGTAGTCTTTATTCCAAATCTAATTTCACGAGACGCACTGAATTATGGTTTTCATATTTCTTTTCCGTCTTATGATTTAATTGGATTACAAATGTAGGTCTTTGTCTTCCAGCTACTCTCTAACCGTATGATGTGATGCATATCCGAAAGCCAGAATCCCAGAGGTGCTAATTACAGTAATGAACAAAGCAAACTTAACTTTAAATCATTAAGGAAGACAAGCAACAGATTATCATAGCATAACAAGAAACTTTTACAGCTGGTTCAACGGATTTTGCTCATTCTTCCATTCAACCAAGGGTTCGCTTCATATTATCAATGCCTCAGAGCTGAAATCATTCATTCTCAGAACAGAAATAGTCAAGTGAACTTGAATTGTTTCATACTCAAAACACAAGCAGAACTGAAAAAAAACAAAAACCAAACTTGAGAGAGTTGGTCATCTTAAGGTATAAGGAAAAGAATCAAATGTCAGAACCGCTATCCAACTAGCAAGAGAATCCAAATAATCAACCAAGGAAGCCCACATTTTAAATTACTTCTGGATGCAAATTACGATAAAATACATGGCTATCCCAATAACATGTTTACAACCAAAATTATAATTCATAAAGAAATAAGCTGGACAACATATTCTGATATACATGCACAGAAATTGTCCTTATTCTCGGAGGCCAAAGAAATAAAACAAGGTATTGAATATCGACAGCAATGCAAGTGACTTGGCTTAAACGAGATTGATGGTGAACGAAACATAGGGATGTGCGTCAGCATCAGCCCCAAAACCACTCATCCCTCCTTCATCTTCAGTCTTCCAGTATGTGCTGTAGTTGCGTACAACAATTGACATATCAATATATTGACTACTTCAAGATAAATACCACATTTATGAGGTCATGGGACCTTAAAAATGTGACCCAACCTTGTGTCTTAGAAAGCAAAAAAATAGCTTAAAAAAAGAATAACACTCAGGCCTTTCAGCCTAAGGAGACCACAGAAGCATCTATATATTAAATAGATCACAGGCTAGACTCATTGGATGCAGATTGGTGACTATACAGTCATATTTTCAACTTTTTACAAGAGTCTGTGGTAAAATATTCACAAGTGCATACTATTTTTATGACAAAGTTGCCGCTCACAGATTCACACATAAGTGGATGGATATCATATAAAGAAGAATCACAACGAATATTTAGGTAAAATGGTGCAACTCTAAGTAAGAAAATATCTGTATGTTCTGCACAAGAATCCAACAAGAAAAATCTGTATGTTCTGCACAAGAATCCCATCACAGGATCACTTTGGATCCAGAACTATCCAGTATAAGGTTCATAAAATTTTCTTAAACCCTAATTTATGCAAAGGGAGTCAGTTGATCCAAATCATTATGACCTGTGCATGTTAATTTCACTTCAAATGTCAAACAGTATTCCCAAAAGAAAACTAAATATTTGACTATACCTGTTTGAACTGTCGCACAACCCCTCCAAGATAGAGCGTACTTTCTTTTCACCTTTCGTGGATGGTGCCAATACAACAGACTGAAAATCAATTTTAAGATGTTTATACAACAAATATTTAAGTGACAACTTGGACCAAATGGAAAAGCAAAAAGAGTGAAGTGGAGAACAACATAGGACAATGGACAGTTCAATTACCAAAATGAAGGTGGCAGACCATATCTCAGAATGCTCTCAGCAAAGATACGTACAGCACAAAAGTGCATCCAGGAGACGAAAACCTGCAAGACATAGGCAATACAAGATTTTCAAGGTTGAATACTGTGTCGCTGCCTGAATTCCATAGAGCAAAAAATGAAAATGACCAGATAAGTGGCTAAAAGGGGAAAAAATTTATTCCCATAATACTAATGATTTTATGCAGTTTATTTCATTTTTAAGCAGTACAGTTCTTAGGATCTGGCAAAGTCGCCCAGTACAAGTGAAAGAAACAAATTGTTGCTCGATTATAAATTGTGAAAAACTAACAAAAGATTCTATATGCAATATCAGCTAATAATTTAGCAATTTCCCAAAAATATATTATGCTTAGACAGTCAGACTTGCTATGTGATTCCATTTTTCTCCTTTTTGTTAAACTCTTGTAGCCAAGTTCCACATGAATAGGGTTGTAATCAAGCCAAGCCGAGCTTGAGCATCACATGTTCGAGCTTGGCTCGATTGCAAAATGACTATGTTCAAGCTCTAGCTCGACGAACACATAGAGTCAGAGCTCGAGCTCGAATTTAATTTTGTTAACTTTTACAAAATTTGGGGTCAATTTGTGAAGTATGAAAACTTTATAGGGGAGGAAAATACAAAGAACAGGAAGTTTAAAAGTTTACATATTTGCAGACGCATCCCTAAACTATATTTCATTTGTAAAATGATGGCCGATGGCCACCATTGCCACCGCCGGTGTCGACCCCAAAATACGTTTCCAAACTCGTTTTATACCGTTAAAATACAAATCTAAACTTGAAATTAAACAAAAAAGCCTTAAAATCCATAGATCTAACAAAAAAAGAAAAGAGCCATTATCACCGTTGACCGACATTAAATCACTTCTGATTGGAGTGATTTTTACACCAAAATAATCAGGAGAATACATTGAGCATGATTCTAACACCAATTGACATCAATCAAACCAAGAAAGCTACGAATCAAATTTTCAAATATCATAATTTCATTTCAAGAAAACATCACAAAAAACCAACAAAATGCTTTAAAATAAATCGTGTGCGTGTGGGTGTTTATTTATGAGTGTCTCTGTCTTGTATGTTATGTTTTGTGGGCATTATCTGATGACCTGAAAGTATGGAAAGCAAAGAAAGAGGGAATGAAGAAACGGGGAGAAGAGACGAGAGGAAAAAAGGTAAGAAAAGAAAGAATCGTTTTTGCAGTGTTATTCTTTTTTTTTTTTTTTCATTTCATATTAATTACTTTGACCAAATTTCCCTTAAACTAATTCAATACTAAAAAGATAAAAGATGTAATTTGCTAAAGGAATAAAAGAATTTTAGTAATTTTATATATATAATAAAAAATAATATATTTATATATTAAAGCTCGAATAGCACTCGAATTCGACTCGATGATCGAGTCGAACTGCTCAAGCTCGGCTTGAGTTCGGAGTTGACCGAACTCGAGTTGAGCTTTTGACCGAGCTACTCACGAGCTACTCGTGAGCTGCTCAATTCGTTTACACCCCTACACATAAATCCTAAAAATGCATGAATAAAGTGCTCCCTAAATGCAACAGGGGAGTGTTGACTAGCAGATCAGTATAATAAGGTGAAGAACTAAAGCATCCTGGAAATTGGTCTTCCAATGATGAAACAACAGATGTAATCGTAAAATTCAAGTAGCACTTTGATGAACATCAACCAGAACAATAAGTCGGAACTGCAAAAGCTAAAAAAATGTTACAAGAACTATTCATGAAGAAATTTCCAACTTCTAATTGAAGCAAGTTACCTCTCCATAACTGGTATAGCACCACTGCAGAACAGAGCTTCTAAATCTTTCCTGGTCTTGCATCAGTTTTTCCAGCTCCTGCTTCCGACCCTCTTGTGTTTCGGAATTATATTCAAAATCACGAATCTACCAATATTTACAACAACACTTCCATGAAACAAGATCTTAGAGCATTTAATCATTGTAGTAAGAGAATTTCCTTTAAATAATCTACAAGACTGACAAACTCACTTGAAAACCTCTTTCACGTGCTTTTGTCCTGAAGTTGTCAGCATCGCGGCCTAAACAATATAACAGTGTAGAGAGCATATTCATTGTCCTCATACAGCTTCTTGGAGGATCTTGGGACCTAAAACAATTAGTAAATGAGAAAGTACTCTTCATATTGTAGCATCTAGTATGCTTGCAGAACAAAGAAATGCATGATCTAGATAGCAGTATGAGGAGAAAATATATGTGGAATAGGGCAACGTATTATCGCTATTATACCAACTTGGCATCGAATGTATCAACAATATCTTCATGTATGGACAATATAGGGATCATCAAAAAACAAGCAATGTAATATAGTAATGCAACATTAGAATTCTCACCACATAAGTTGTGAGTGTCTCATAACTTGATAGCCAATCCTTCTGCGAATATTTAGGAACAACAGCAAGAAGGGTTGTTAAGTGTTCTGATGTGACAATATCCTGTGGCTTCACCAAATTGGATAGATCACGCACTGCTAAGCTGTAAGAGGTTCATGTTACAAATAAGTAAGAATTAGCAGAAGTACATAATCTGTGTGCTTCCTCAGGCAGTTGACATGTGAAGCTACAACCACTTTCTCCATTCAGGAAGTTAAAATATAACACTACATCAACCTACACGAAAAGCAAATTCAGGATATACCTTCCCGTCTGCTTTCTATTAATGGCATTGAGTTGACTACGTACATTATTGTACTCGGCAACACGAACCTAGTGCATAAAACACACAACTTAATCAATATGATAGGATGAGATGTGAACAGGGAGGCTAGGCTCAATATTTAATTAATGACAAAAGGCTATGGACTATCAAATGTTGAGGGAAATAAAAGATGCAAAAATTACTTCGTTTATCAATACTTCTAAGCTTTTAGATACTCAGTAAGTAAATACTTAGTGAAACAGAAGGAAACAACTTGTCTATCAGGACTCGACTAATAATTCTAAATTTTTAGATAAACAGAAGAAACAGCTTGTCTATGAGGACTCGACTAATAACCTTTATTAAATTGGAGCGCACCATATTCAACCAACAAACAAATAAAATCTCTTTTCAACTCTTAACTTTTCTATACAACTTCTGGCCCTAAAATTTAATGAGCTTCTAATTAATTTCTAAACGCCAAATAGCAAGTTCAATAGCTCCAGCTCTCCCCAAAAAAATAAAAAATAAAAAATAAAACACAGGTATTTAGACAACTTAATCTGTATTATACACATAACAATCATTTGAATTTCCTCATGTCATGAATTACTAATGCATCAAGGTGTCAACAAAAGAAACTCAAAATTAACAGTCAAGCATTGTACTCGACCAGGAAGACAAGGAACAAACTAAACATGGCATATTGCCGCACTATGTGGCAAAAAGCAAACATAGAACCACGCAAATGGTTAAAAAAACAAAACAATAAAAAATTATGTATTTTTTTACTTAAACATAAAATAAAGATGATGCCTTAATGCCTACTATACTAGGCATTCTACTTCCTCCACTCAAAAAACATTAAAAAAATTAAGTAGAGAGGAAATTCATTCACATGCACATCAGAATCACACAATTTATCCACTCAACTGCCATTTGCTTTACTCCTCTGCTATTTAGGTCTTGAAATGTATTCAATTTAAGAAGCATGAATTCAAAATCCAAATTCAAATGGAATTCCTATGAAAAAGAACATACATACACCCAAAAAAACACATAAACAACAATTTTCAATTTACCTCTTTGAGGTTTTAGTAAATGTCAATTTCCCTGCTCACATTTTTTAATTAGGCAATCTACCTCCCTTCGGATAGATTCCATCCATCCTTAGCATCTGTTGACTTTTTAATGAACGAAATGGCTATAATGTCCTCAATAATTCTTAAATATAGATTGTTGGGTTCAATGTCAAATGTAACTAGTTTGTTTGTTTGTTTTTATTTTTCCTTTCCCAGTTCACCATGGACCCATTGTCTCACTCTCTCTTTTATTCTATCTTTCCCCTTCTCCTTTTCATATTCTTCCATACTTTTCTTCCTTAATTACTGCAACATTGCCGTGAAGCCCATGATCCATCTCCTCAATCCCTCTTCTTACTCACGATTGCCAACAAACTACCATCACTAACTGTCAGCAGACACCACCTCCTCCCAGCATCATCTTCAGTCTAAACCCGAAGCACCATGACGACTACAAGCAGGTCTCCCCTTCTCTCTTGTGCCATGCTCCCAGCACACTTATCTCCATTGCCAACTTTTCTTCATTGCACAAACACTTTTTCTTCCCACCTTGTCACTTCTTTTTTCTCCATCCTTTGAATCTTTTCTGCTAACGCAGTGACACAATGAACTCAAAGACAGACACTGTGCTTATGTGTGCAGGTAGAATCAAGATTTTTTCTTTTTTTATGTGCTACTTTTTTCTTATTAATTTCTTCATGCCTTTGATTTCTAATTGTTTACTGTTAAGATAAGTGATAGTGATTTTAGTATGTACTGGTGCATTGATTGTGATAATAAATGGAACTAAATGAAAGTGGTGTGAATTTGAAGTGCTCGCATTGGTGGTAAATATAAAATTATTTGAGTGACATTGATATGATTTCTGTAAGTAGTGATTGGAATAGATGCTGGGGAATCTGGGAGGAGATTGTTGCTTTGGAAGGTTGCAGACCAACGGTCATACATGGCGAAGGTGGTGATGATAATACAAAGAGAGTAATATCGCATCCAACTAGAGTATTGGTTTTGGGAAGGAAGAGTGCAGTTGAAGATGATGATAAATCTGTTCCCAACAAGTTGTCAGTCTATAATATCTGGATAACAGTTTTCATCTCAAGGACGTACATTGCCTAATTCTGAAGTTTAAGGGGGTAAATTGACATTAAATGAATTCTCAGCAAGGGTAAACTGAAAATTAACCACAAAAATGAATGTTACCTTAAGGTCATCCTCAATCTTTGCTATTTGAGTATGAATTCCATCCACAATTTCCCTCAATGGTGACATTGTTGGATATTTTGCCTCATCCCATACAAATCTACCATTGAATAAAAATGCCAAAAGAAATGAGACTTTAACAAGGGGGAAAAAAAAAAACTTCAATACTAATAAATATGGAATCTCAAAGTACCTAGTAAGATATGAGTCAACAGGGACCCCATCGACTGTAAGAGAGCTACTGACTATGCCTGAAACCCTCTCAAGTTCCTCAATCTGACGTCGTATCTTGTGGGATACTCCTTCAATAAAGCTGTTAGACTGACAGTACAGCAATGCACATCAATTTCATCTTATTTCTATCTCATTATGTAAAAGGATTTTGCAACAGCAGCATTAGTAACAAAAAGTTCAAAATTGAATTTCAACACAAAGAATCCACCTTCAAAAGATCATCGCTGAGTGCTAAGAGCGAGTCCAGTGTCCCCACTCGAAGATTTGGAATGTTAAACTACAAAGAAATGTTTAATGGGTTCATTTTCATGATCCACAAAAATAAAACTCAGAAGTATAAATCTCGTTCCAGGAATGAATTGAACAATTCTTACCCTGTAAAGTGGGGTGTCAAAGGAATATTTGGAGATTGATTCTTGGAGGCGACTCCAAAGGGAAGAAGCTGATGAATTGTTTTGGACAGGGAGGGAGACTATCCAATACCGAGTTGCCATGGCATTCAGGTATCCCTGCTATTATTGAGTTCAATTCAGATGGTACAAGAGAGACTTGGGAGATTGCCAATTATATAACATGAAAGCTTATATTATTATTATGTGGGCACTAGAACTTTAAGTAACATTTTGATACCATTCAAACTGTTCAAAATCTTATGTTCTTGCCTACCGAAAACAGAGTTCTTGATCTATTTTTTGACTAGGCAAACAAGGCCATGTTTAACAACAGAAGAGAAGGAAAGAGAAAGAGAGCATCCCTCAATTTTTGTGCTGTTGGGTCCGTTCAAAACTCTCTTCTTGGTAAAACATTTCGACAAACCCCTTAAATTCGAAAAATCAAAAGCCAACATCTAAGATTTTGGTAAAACATTTTGACAAACACCTTAAATTCGAAAATCAGATTCTCTGTTTGTTTAATACTTTAAAATAAAAATCGAAACAAAAAGCTTTCAAAGTCAGTTGAGGCAATTTTGTATGATTAAGTTTAAATTTGCGCCTTCACATTTGATATCTTTCCACATAATGATGAACTAACTAACAATAAACCCACATCACATCATCAAATCCTAACGCAATCGAACAACAATAATAACATTTTAAGATATATTCTATTCTCATTCAATTGCCAGCCAACAAAAACAAACCATGGGGGAAAAAACCTTACCGGACTATGTGGGTAGAAAGAATAAAGCTTTTGATACCTTCAAAAAAAAAAAAAATTACCCAAAAGCCAAAACAAAAAAGACTTATAAAAAAAAAATTAGCTACAGATAAGAGATAAAGAGAGCGTTGCAGCAGGGCAGGAAGAGGGATGAGATCGGAAAAGAGAGAAGAAGAAGGTATGATTACCTTATTGAAATTTAACAGCAGACTGCCTGCGTACTACTTCTGAGATCTGACTCTGCTTTTATTTCCGTTTTAGATCTCCCTTTTTACTATTACTAACTTGTGCTTTGGTCCACATCTTTAGCCAAATTGATTGAGAGAGAGAGAGAGAGTTTTTCTTTCTTTTTTTTTTCTTTTTCTAAATTGAAAAGCTTACCATTTATCCCCAAAAAAATAAATTGACAGATTTTCAAGAATACACTAGTATGCATACATAAACAACTAGAAATTAACGGGAAAATTCAATATCAAACATACTTAGTTGAGAATTACTAAATGAAATTACAAGACTTACCAATAGAAACAATTCTGCTGACACCATCGACATATGCTTGATGTATGATATTAATGATTTTACAAATAAATAGTCGTATAAATTGTTTTGTTATAAAAAATATATATTCAATGAATGATATGATGTTAAATCCCTAAGATATATACCGTTATTTTTACTTGAGCCTCATACCTATAATATTTATTTTGTATTACTTGCACGTTGGAATCAATAGTTGTCACGACCCGAATTTAAAGGTCATAACCGGCACGTAGTTCGAAGTGGAATAAACCACTCCAAAACCACGTAAGCCTAACTTTTCTCTAAATTCTACCGGAATTTCGGCAGCATCTCCTCTGTATCTGGACCTTTCCCAAAAATTTAAAAATACCTACACAAGATTTCAGCCAACCCAAACATTTCCAATACATTCACAATACATTATATTATCTCATTCACAAGTCATCAATCATCCATTTCAATCATAAAGAGATATACCCATAAGAATTTCATATATTTCATATAAATATCTCAACATTCATAACTTACAACCAACGGAGCATCTATTCCAAAAATAACATTTACAATACCAAACTAGTCATATACCATATTGCCACAATTTTCAAATAATAACCATGTCCTATACCCGGATAAACAAAAATAACCGGGTGGTACCTTCCAAGTTTGTGGCTATGCAAATCTCTGCTTTGATCCTACTCCTGCACTTTCTACAAAATACTGAAAAATATCGAGAGGTGAGTTTTCACACTCAGTAAACATAATACATATTGTAAAATATTTTAAACAATTTACTCAAAATTACACTTTTGGCAGAAAAACCGTATAATCATCATATATGACATAAAACATTCAATAAAATCACATTTTTAGTTTCATAAACAACTTTTGTTATTTTTCGAAGTCACAACTATGCAGAACCTACTATCCCCCGAAGGGTAACTCTGTCCCCGAAGGGCTATCCCCCGAAGGGTATCTGTCTCTGTTCCCCGAAGGGCTATCCCCCGAAGGGTGTACTATCCCGCGAAGGGAGGGAATCACTGCGGACATTCCCTAGCCGGCATATACTAGGTGCACCCAGACTAACAATAACCCTGTTAGTTTTAGTTAGCTCTGCATAGAATTACTTTCAAATCATTTCACAACTAAATTCTTTCAACTTTATTTGACAAAAATCATTGTCACAAACAATCATTCACTTTCTCATTCTTGAATGTTAAAACTTTAACAATATATAAAACATACTTTGAAAAACGTCAAATGTATTATCTTATACACTCAACGTAAATCATTCACCTTTAAATACTTTGCAAACTCATTTAAACTTTTATATTCCAAATAAACCACTTTGTATACAAAATAAACCACTTTGTATGCAAAAGAAATCACTTTGTATGCATTTCCTCAAAATGCATCCTTTTAGCAACATATATGTATGTCAATCTCAATTTATACATATAGCACACTTTAAAATATTCACAAAATGCTTTGCAAGCAATATATAGTACTATTGATTCATAATATGTATTACACTTACCTCAATTAGGCTATATACCAAAATCTCGTAGTAGAGTCTCCTTCTTAAGCGGCTTCCTCCGCCACTTGCTCTCTTGAATCTATTATATAACATAACCATCAAAATTAACCACTAAAAATGTATTAGAAAAATAATACTCTAACTTTAATCTAACCCCAAGGCTTAACTCAATCACTTACCCATCTTACATAGCCTAAACTATAATCAAATCTCAACTTTAATTTCCCAAATCAACTTTTCCTCCTCTTACTAGAAATTAACATCATAATAAAACTATTAATTCTAGATATACCAAGAAATCATTTTTCTCTAAATTTTCCTAAAATTTCTTAAACTCTAAAATTCTATCTACTCAATTTTGATTCCATGCATGCTATTATTTCTACCAAAAATATCATATACTTATCATAATCTATTTAATAAACAAGATTTAAGCATAAAAATTTACCTTATTTAGATAAATCCAAATTTTCTTTTTTTTTTTCTTCCTTTTCTTTTCTTCCCTATTTCTCTTCTTCCTCTCTCTTTCTCTCTCTCTCTCTCTCTCTCCTGCTGACCGGACTTCTCTCTCTCTTTCTCCCCTTTCTTCTTCTTCTTCTTCTTCTTCTTCTCTTCTTTCTTCTCTCTTTTCTTTTCTTTCTTTCTTCTCTCTTTTCTTTTCTTTCTTCTTCTCGCTGCTTATTTCTTTCTTTTCCTGCAGAAGTCCTGCTGGCTTTTGTGGGAAAAAAATCCCACCGACTGGGTTTTTTTTTTTTTTTTTTTTACCGTTTTGCCCCTCACTTATGCTGGATATTACAATAGTGCAACTCGAGCTTGATTGCACTTTCAAACATGCCAAAAACGCAAAAATATTACTATCACACAAGGTTTTTTTTATTGTGTATGTATGTATCTATACACACACATATTGATGTTTTAAATTGGTATACTAAAGTCATGATATCAAGATTGAGAAAGTTGACCTTAAAGTCAAGCTTCCCTATCTTGAGTTCTATAGAGATGTTAATCTGTAAAGTCTGATTGAAATCAGTACTCCTAATCTCAATATTTTTTAGTAGGAAGACGCATTTTTTATTATAGAACAACTAAATTAAATGGCATCTCTTTCATGAAGTCAAGTTTAGAAAGTACAATTTGAGATAAATTCTGAATCGAAATAACTAATAATAGAGATTGCGTCATTTTAATGAAGTCAAGATTCTGAATCTCTATTTCTAGTGAAATTTTGCAAAAAAAAAATGCCACCAACATCATGACTGAGTAAAGAAAACCTCAAACACATTGCATGAAAGAAGAAGAAAAGCAGGCATAAATTTAGAGGAAAAAACCAACCAATACCATCATATATTATCTGTATATTTTGGTCTTAATCTTGAGTTAGGAATTTGAGTCTTGAATTTCTCTTCATTTTCAAAACACATTTGTGTTGTGTCTAGTCCGACAACTTTCAAGCGTCATTGCCAAAATTGACATTGATTGGAGGTTGTCAGACGTTACTAAATTTTGATGCCGTAGTGTTGAAAAAAAAGTTTGGGTCTTGACAATGTAAAGATGTGCATATGTGCTTTAGAAAAATTCTAAGTAACTTGACAGATAATTCAAATTTTATAGGCTAAGTGGTTTTTATTTTGAAATTAGTGATCACTTGTAAGTTATTTGGTAGCAAATTTAAGTAGCTACATAAGTTTATTAGGAATATAAAAATTTTAGTTGTATGTTATATTAGGCATCCAAAAACTTACTTTTGCAAGATTTAAATTTATAAGAAATTTAACTTATGACAAGAAGGTAGCATAAAAGCTACTTTTCACAATCATATTAAATTGAAAATGATAATTTTATAGATGAGAGGGTGTTTAGCTTGACTGTCCTATGTTCTTAAACTAACTTCAATATCTATAAAAACTATGCACATGGACTATATACATGAGAGGATATTTGCTATTTTGAGGTGAAGAGATTGTACAATGTCTAAGTGAGTTATTATGTGCCAAATACATATTTTAATTTGGCATATTAAAGAAATATAGAAGTTCTTTGAATGTGCCATTCTCTTTCCCTTTATAGGTAAAAAAATATTGATTGTCATTTTCTTAAGCATTTAATCATTCAAGAAAGAGAAATTGTAATGCAGTATGTAAAATAATAGGAAACATAAATATTTGTAACGCAAGGTTTACATTTAGAATATTTTCTTCCAAGCATTGCTTAAAAATAAGAGAAGTGATTTTTTGTCAAAAAAAAATTTGTAGAATTCCTTATTATGACATGTACTTACTCTAGAGAAGTTGACCAAAAATGAATACAAGTTAAAGTTTCATCGGGTTATAGCATTCAATAAATTTTAGGAATTGTACGAGATAATCACATGGAAACATGGCAATAGGGGTGATCATGAACATACAGTGAACTTGAATGAGTATTCGCTAAATTTATGGATAGATTTTATGCTACTAAAGAGATGATTTGGACTTATCATATTTTCAACTCATTGGATATCAAGATTATTGGCCACCCATACTGTTTCAGTTAATTGCTGATGTCCAACACACTAATTATCAGCTAGAATTACCCTGATCAACACATACAAGAAATGAAATGGATCGCCAAAGAATGCAATGATGTAGATTGCGCAATGAATATGGATACAACTAGTCTAATTGTTTTAACATAGAATGTTTGAAAGAGAGGACAACAGTAAATTCGAATTGCTTTCATATTCCATGTAATGTTGTTTGGAATTCATACACAAACTATTATTATCGTTCATGTATTTATTGATGTACTTTGTACGCGTATCAGGTTTTGTGTGACATATGGATAAAGATGAGTTTGGTGATTCCAGTTATCAATTTAGGGCTACACAATCCTATTATCTTGATGTTACTTCTACAGCATCGCTCTATATTTGTTTGGGAGGTGCTCACCATAGCCCAATAGAGATTTATTATTCAAGTCATGAACATTGATATGCCAGCCTGTTTGACGTGAGGGTACAATTGGTACTTCAAAGAATGAGATTTTGTGGTGTTCATAGAGCAAGTTCAATAAAACTCGACTATTTTCTCATCAGCACGCTAGTGGAGAAATAGAGATAGGAGATGCGCATATTTCATCTACCATTAAGTAAACGTGTAATTACCTTACAAGACATTGGTGTGCTATGATGTTTACCCATCGATGGAGATCTAGTGATCAATGTCAACATGCAACAATTCATTATAGAGTAAGAAGTTATGCCATAATTTATTAAGTTACATACCATCAACAAATGATTTTGACTATGAATGACAAAATTTACAGTCTCTCATGATCTAGAAATTCATACATTAGTGCCCTAGTCGATAGAGTTAGATGTCCTCAGACACGCTAAGGGACACATCATATAGTTACTTGAAGGCATTATAGGAGACATATTAGGAACAAAAATGAGTTGATTTATGTAGATCTATTAGAGATATGGATGTTGCTGGTATGCTTAGCTGGGGCAATACTATGTTAGCATCTTTATATAGGGTATTATGTAGAGCGAAATATGAGAAAGTAAAGCAAATTTGTGGGTCGCTTCTATTATTATAGATACTATTTTCCTTATGAGATATTGAATGCAATTGCACAACCACTAGCCAGTTAGTAATTTTTTACAAATATCCACTTGTTGGCAACTTTGGACTTAGAAGAGATTACTGATGTTTAGACCATAAAGTATGTTGTGTGCTAATGTGTTGCTATCTTTTGGACCAGAAATGCTCCAGGCCTAGAGGAGCTTGGTAAATTTAACTTTGTTTTTGTATTTGTTAATTGGAGTTTAAGCAAAAGAGTAAAATTTCAATTATTTAGTACGCATGTGGGATGTGCCTCAAAGTTTTAGCATTATTGAAATCTATGTGCTTTGCAATTATCGAGGCCAATTGCATTACATAATTGAAGGCAAGGATAGTAGACACATTTCGGTGTTTACTAGTTGTGTATCTTGGGTTTTAAGAACTTGATGTTATTGGTGTTGATTGCAATTCAAAATCCAGGGTTTTAAGAACTTGATATTATTGATGTTAATTGTAATTTAGTCTATTTAGATGTCTTATTCACATGTGGATCTCCAAAATTTACCCTAATATTACTTTTAGAAATAGGATGTGTGATGCTCTTCTATACTGCTTATTAACTTTGATGTTGTTGAGTGACATTTCCTATGTCATGTCATGTAGCAATTTTGTAAATAGCAGTATGTACCCACCACAAGTAACATTGACATATAGTTGCACCACATTAAACATCATGGATGCAGTGGCCAAGTTTGATCCATGTGCCACAGATAACTCATTTATCATTGATAAGTTTGTTGAGAGCATGTTGTACGAGCCTGTCTAATGGATAGTGCATGTTGTACAAGCGTGTCTAATGGATAGTGATGTAACATTCTCTTTTGATTACATTATATAATACCATCATATCACTCTACAAGACTGACTAATCATACTAACAAGCTCGAAGACCCCTAGTTCTGAAGGCATGAGTCCGAAAGTTGCCACCAGTTTTCCCAAAACAGGAGAAGATATGCTGCTTAAAGCTCATGAAAACATCAAACTCATGCTATATTGAAGTAATTTGCTTATCTTTCATTTTCTCTCATTTCTTACAATTGGCTTTGAATTTCTTGTGAAAGAAGGGATTGTTTTCCCAAATAATTTCCCTGCCCAGAAATAGTAGGACTCTCATAAACAACCTAACACGTCCAAGACGTACAGAATTCTAACTAACTAGATCTACTGTCGAGTTTTGGGCATGTATTAGCAACATTGTTTTTTTTTAAATTTTCTTGTTATAATAATCCTTAATTTTTTACCTTTACTAGTGGAATATAAGGCCAGTGTCCTAGCCATATTTTCCATTTGCTGAATAACACACTAACTGGTGGAGAATTAGATATTTCAGTAGTCCTAGTATAAGTCAAAGATTTATCTGGAATATAAGGCCAGTGTCCTAGCCACATTTTCCATTTGCTGAATAACACACTAACTGGTGGAGAATTAGATATTTCAGTACTCCTAGTACAAGTCAAAGATTTATCTGCTTGGGTGTTGACAGTGGTAGCTAAGGAATGTCATATGACAATGCAAAATAATGGACAAATTCTTGTTGTTTTTTTTATCCAATGTTGATGTTAGGGTTAAAAAAGTAGTAATGTTAATCATTCATAGTCATATCCTCGTATAAATTATATATCCACAAATATGGCACCTAACACGCTGAAGTTGAGGTCAAGGTTAGCATGTCTGCTATTTGCCTGCTAACAATTCACCTACTCGTTTAGCATCTACTCCTATTGTTGTATCATATCATGGGCCCTTGATCATTCATATGGCTTATACTCAATGAGAAACATGTTCCTCGACACTCCTTACTCAGGGACCCTTAATCATTAATATGGGTTTTGTAGATACCAAGCCCTCGTCTCACCAACCTACATAGAATATGAAACCACAAACACACATATTGCCACCACGACTACCAGGACCTTATCATAGACGCCCATTATCGATCTACAATGCCACCCATTTATCTTGATATGAATAGCATGACCTCTTTACTGATGCCACTTGTCAATTTGCCAAATGTCATTCATATAGATATAGGTATTAGGACATCTTCCCAAACACCTCCTCTTGATGTGACACCTAGTTTGATTTCCTCTAGCCATATTGATAATAAGGAATTACTTCGATATCTGAGAGTAATCTGGATATTCACACAATGGCAGAGATCATCCTAGCATAAGATGTGCTAGCCTACTACTTGTTGTGGAATAACAAGAGATTCCATATCAATCTACCAAGCTATGAAGACAATCTATATCATGCCTACCACTTATTAGTAGAAGCAAGCATAGAGAAAAGCTAGAGCACTTTTTTTCAAAATATTGTTTGGGTAACTTCTATTGGAAATTTGTCAAAATTAACCTTAACACTAGCTTTAATGGAATCTTATGTATTTTATTTATTCTATCTATGGAATTATTTCTATTTTTAATTTGAAATTCACTTATTTTCCTACAATAACAACATGACGATCTAAAGCTTAATAAGTGTGAGTTATAGAAACTAACAACAAGTCAGTTGGAGGCCCGGCATGACTTTTATTACATTTTTTATATACTTTCATATTCATTGATTTTGCGACTCAAGAAGTCATGGCCCAAGATTTTAAAATCTTGATTATTCTTTGACAACAATCACGTGACCACCTCAACCTCAGTAAATATGAGCTATAAAAACTGACCTGTGTCAATCGAAAGCTCACCATGATAGTTATTAAACTTTCATATTTATCCATTTCGCCACTCAATAACTCATGGGTCCAAAATTTTGAATTGTGGTTATTTTTCTACAACAATGTGAGCATCTCAATCTCAGTAAGCATGAGTTGTGAGAATTGATAGTGCATCAATTAGAGGTTCCGTATGATATTTGTCATTATCTTTAGAAACATTCATATACGTTGGTCTCACAACTCAAGAACTCATAGCTTAAAATTTTGAATCTTGGTTACTTTCTTACGATAGCCACATGGTTATCTCAATCTTTATAAGTGTGAGTTGTAAGAACTGACAGCGTGTCAATTGGAAACTCACTATGGCATTCACTTTTTTTTTAATTTTCTTATTCATTGGTTTCACGAATCAAGAAAACTCATAGGTACAAAATTTGAATCTTTGTTCTTTTCATTAAAAGTTTATATGGACAATCCAATATAGATGAATGTTACTTGAAAAAACTGATGACCTAATTAATAGATATCTCAAATATAATTTTACGACCAATTGCGACTTGCTGCAATTCATACAAAGACTATTGCATTAAAGAAGTAGCGATTACCAATTTGAAATTGAGATTCCTAAAATCGACTTTAATCAAACTCTAAGTTTGATTCTAAACTTGATTTTGGGAAATGCTTACTTCAAAGCAAAGTTTATAATCCAATTGAATTTGATTTTAGAAAGCTCAATTTCAATTTATTAAAATTGATGAGGTCAAGATTGGGAATCTCAAATTTAAAGTCATGTTTCCCAATCTCAATCTCATTACTTTAAGAAACTGAATTAAAATGTCAATACTTCTTTAACTTTAAATAAAATCATCGGTGAAAAATAAATAAACCCAGGTGCCATGAGTTGCTGTCATCTATCTCTCTATTACGTATGACTAATTAGGACAAGTACTATTTGCCTAGTAATTTTTTTAAGTTTTTTTTTTAGTGAAATGAATAAGTTATCATATGTTTTGAATTTTCTATCTTGAATTGCCTTTATTTTTGGAAGAAAATATTTAATTTCTATTGCGAATAAGTTATCTTGTTGTACTGATTTTACTAGTAAGCACAATTACAATGCATTTTGACTTATGTAAATAATTGTTCTTAAGGCTATTATCCTAAATATAAAAAAATAATTTTAAATATATTGTACCTAACAAAAAGTATGTTATTTAGCAAATATGTGCCCCCTTATTTTTTATTACCCTAAGTTTTTTCTAATGATACCATACCATTATGATATAATTCCTAACTTTTAATAAGAACACTGGGGCTTATAATTTGTCAGGAATCTTGGATTTAAATGTTTTCACAACTATGCTCACCACTACATGTTTAATTAAAAGAAGCCCAATTAGTGTTTGAAGATAATTAAGGAAGAGTTTTTCTTCCTTTCATTTCATCCAACGTACAACTAGTTTGACCATGTACATAAGAAACAATGTTTCATTTACATAAAATTTTATGAGAACGAATAGAGAGTCGAGCTGTTAGAGCTCTATGACTCCATCCCAGAGGTCGAGGGTTCGAATCCCACCAACGCAAAAAATGCCCTTCCCCCATGTAATAGTGTAGGTTTATCAAAAAAATATATAAAATTTTGCAGATTTTATAGTCACCCAAACCCATGCTTGGTTAAAATATTTTTTTTGAACTCAACCCTATACCAAAACTCTATCTTTTTTAAATTACAATCGCATGTACATTATACAAATTACAAATAAAATTTGACTCACATAACATAGGATGAGATTCTCACATACCCAACAATAGGACAAGAAAAGGGAAGTGTTGATGGCCCTATCTCTAGTCCAAGATAAGACTTAAGTCCCTCCTCTTTGATACCATCTCTAGAGTAGAAGTGGAAGAAATTCAAGAGATGGACAGTAATTGTAGCCTCAAATCCTCTAAGGTTTGAACTTCTAAAAGTTGATTTATAGTACTATCACTAGAATTCACTTTTATAATGTACATTAAATGAAAGCATAAATTGTACACTAAAAATGCACTATTATAAATATTGATGTATAAATTGTAAAATCTGGATATATTTGGTACAAGTGATACAACACATGAAAAGAGTTTAGAAGAGTTTTTGTAGCAATATATATTTTTAACAAAATACTTTTGTTAGTCAATATTGGTCCTTAATTTGTTTGGGGCTTGCCATATCTCTTGTTAAAGTGGACACTTATTGGATGGTGAATTATTTCCCACAAAACTCAACACAACTACAACACTATATAATACTAAATAAACTACCGTTTAGCATTTGTTTGAACAAAAATTTTTAGAATCATTTGTCTAATAACCATGTTTAATTTGAAAAAATAAAAAAAATTAATCCTAAATAATAAATTTTTAAATGTTTAACCATGACGTGTAATACTTTTGATATATGCTATAAAATAGACTCCAAATATTTGTATCTATACTAACTAGTGTGTTGAGTCTCAACAAATTTATATCTAATTTATTCATACCTAGATTACCCTCTTTACTTGCCTTAATTAAATAAAAATGCAATCCCTTCAATTGTACGTATATATGTTTCAATCATAGCCTGCAAATTTTCTAAATATCTTAAACCTAACTTAATATACTTGTATATCAAACACTCACCGTTCAAATTTATTTAATAAAATGAAAATGACCAATATCCATGAGAATACAAACTACAACGCACCATTTATTCGTTTTTTCCTTTTCTTTTTTGTCATTTTTTCCTCTTGTAACCAAGCAAAGGTATCTACGCATGCTAAATTCTTATATTTAACTTCTTTAAATATCTTATAAAAACAGAAGCAGGAGTAATTGTAACTCTTTTCTTTTGACATGTGGCTACATGAATGGAGAGTATAAAAAATATGTGAAAATTTTTCTTTATATTTCTCATTTCTTTCATTGTGGTTTAGGCTAATGAGTAATTTATAAAAGATCATTAAAGTTACATTAGATCTAAAATTTTTCTTGTGTTTTATACAGGAAGACGTTTTTCCTTTTTCTTTATTATATATTCTGTTTTGCTAATATTTTGATAATCTAGTTTAACATTATATCGTTATCTAATAGGAAGTAAACAATGGCTAATTATAGAAAATCCTAAAGTAACATTAGATCTAAACTTTTTCTTGTGATTTTTATGCTAAAAAATAAGCTTTTGTGCATTATGTATCATATTTAATAATATTTTGATGATTTAGTTTATTCATTATATTGTTTATTCACATACTGGAGTGAAACTTGAAATATGACTTGTTATATCCCTATAAACATAGGATGACACAATTATTTAAAATCTTGTTATATCCTTAAAGTTATAGCATGACATCATTACTTAAAATTTTTAATTTTATTAGTTAAAAATTTGATCTTGTAATCATTAAAGAGTTATGTAGTAGTTAATTATGTTTTAAAATTTTGTGTTTATATTGTCTTGCTTGAAGAGAAAATGACAGACAATTATATATGAGAAGAAGACAAATTTGAAAATAATTGTCACAAATTATATAATTATTCTAAAACATTTGGTTGATTATGTAATCATAAAAATAAATCATTTATGCAGAATTCTTTTAGTACTAAGGTAGAGTTTGATGTTAGTTTAAAATTGGGGATGATTTTTTTTTTACTTTTGAGTTTTTACTGACAGTAAATAAGAGAAGAACGGTTCAAGCAATTGCCTTACATATTTTTATTCAAGTGGGAATACTTATTACATATCAGTTTATTCAATTGAACTATATGTCACATGATTCAGTTTATTCAGCTTATTATAAGATACGAGTATAAGGACGTTGATTAGTCCAAAATAACAATTTAGTTTTTTTGGGCAAAATAGCTTTCATCCTTATTAATATTTTCTTTATTTATTTAAATACATCTATCGCCCTTATGAGGAAGTTTTTCCTTTTTTTAGCACATTTGGGCTAAACATTAATTCCACACAGTTTAGCTTAGGAAACATTTTTTACGAGTTTGGGCCAACATTATTACTAACTTGATTTTTATGCTTAGTAGGAGTGTAGTTACTTAGAGATACAAGAAATACAAAATATGATTAATTCCAACCAAGATTGATAATTTTTAGATTTAACTTCTATAACATAAACTCATGGTTAAGGAATTTATTTTTATTGATGCCTAACCAGTTTATAAATACTATTTGTAATAGGGAAGTAATGATGTGAAGAGCATATGTTCAAGTTTAATGATGGAATATTAAGACAGATAAACTTTAGCATGGCATTGTGAAGTGAATGAGTTATTATTTGAGTGATCATTATTGATGTTGCAAGATTTAGTCAAAATTGTATTGATCATCACAAATCTTTACAAAATTTTATTATATTCAAAAGTGATAGGATAAAACTTATATTACAAAATCACCAATAGTAAGGTATGAATAATGCTTGATTCAACTTTTTAAACTTGATTCAACTTTAGTTTAAATTCAACGAGACAAATTACACTATATATGTGATTACAGTATTATTATATTTTTATTTATTCTAAATAAAATGCTTGGTTATATAGATTTTGGATAAGGATGAGCAACATGCTGTTAAAGAACTTATTTTGGGTTTCAATTAGAGTATTGAAAATACATTTTGATGGTGTCCACGTGTCAAGGTGAAAGATGTGCCACTTGTTAGAGTTTTTAGAACTTTAACTCTCACAGAATTCATTAAAAGGATATAAATACATGGCTATTATAATGTCAATGAAAAGTAAAGACTCAAACTATCAAATTAGTACGTGAATTAAATGCAACTTGTCACAATTTATTGTTGGTTCAAAATCTATCAATTCAACAAGCTATTCAAATTTGTTGAAATGTCTTACTAAATAAAAGTTTAAATCGTAAGATATCTTTATCATGTAATAATTTTTAAATTAGTCAATTGCATATTATTTTTGATAATGATAGGCATTGTTGGAGAATTTTCAAAATAAAAGGCTACAATTTTACACGAAACATTTATTCAAGTCAACAAATATGTTTATTCATGATGTGTGATCAAATTACATGTGTTTGGAGAGTGATATTTAGGGTTATTAACTAAGAAAATTGAGCATTTTAAGTGTTTTTTGTTGACAAAGTTGATCTTAAAAAAATGGAGCTAAGTTTGTGTTGTTTTTGTAGGTAAACGTTCAAGGCATTTGGTTAGAATGGAAAGTGCCAAGGAAAGAAAAGAGCTATGAAAGTGTGCAACATTTTGTTTCGAGCGAATTGGCCAATTCGATCAATACAGTGCTGACAAAGCTGAAGCGTGATTTAGTGAATTCTTTCCTATTACAACTTAAAGACCTAATTTTCTAGAGATAAAAACACTCTTATATATGGACAACACGAAATATACATCAAAGAAACGACGGCAACCTTAAAAAATCATTCCACAACACAAGACTCATCAAGACAAGGACCAAGAGGAAGATCAAGATTCAATATTATAGATTTTTATTTCTTCTTTTTCTCTTTTTCTTTATGATCATTTTGATGTTTATGTTTTATTTTGCTTTAGATTGTACGAACATGAATAGATAATTGTTATTAGAGATTAATACTCTAAGCATGATTTTTACTTAATTAATCTATGAACTGTGCTTTTGTTTATGTGATGTATGCTACTTCTTAATACTTAATCATGACCGGCTATCATGATTATGATTTATTTTATGTTATGCGATTGAAAGGTAGTAGCATAATAGATCTACAACCGTTAATTTAATTGCTTATTGACAAGAAATTGTAATAAGTGGTTAAATATCCTTAAGAGTTTGCTCATCATAGCCTTATTAGATTAATGTTTAACAAATTAATACCATGAGAGTAGGTTAATGTATTTCGCTATTAATTGAACTAAGGTTTAGTCAATTAAATGTTTAAGAAAGTTTAATTGATGCCTTTGAATAATTCAGATCATAGCTAAGCATTGCCAATTTATAGGTTGATTAATTGAATAGATTGTGATTGAGTGTTAATTCCTAATATTCAGGGGTTGTTGATTTTTCTTGAGATTTATTCGTCTTATGCAAATTCAATTTAATTAGTTAGGTATTAAATTAGTTTTAGATTAGTTTTAATATAGAAATTAGTTTAGTTTTCTCAATTTAGTTGAAATCTTTAGATAAATAAAAGAGAGTTGGTAGGTGGCTAAATAACTAACTTCTCGTGGAAATAATATTGTACTCATCACTCTATTACTTGTCATAATTTTGTATACTCACAGAAATTGCACAACAAGTTTTTGGCACCGTTGCTAAGGATTAAATTTATTTAACAACATAATCAGTTCAATTTTGCTTGATTTAGGGTACAAATTATTTTATTTTTCCTTTTTAGTTATTTTAGAGTTTTTGTTCTATTGAATAGGTTCTAGTTTTGTTGTATGCACAATACTCGACAAGCAAACAAACAACTTGAGGAGTACAAGCCTGAAATCAACAAGTATTTGAGAGAAATTAAGAAAACAAAACAAGTAGAGGTAGCAGTTATTGCGAATGATGTTGAAGATTGACCAAGGACTCTTTAGAGTTTTCAATGACTGCAATAAATGAGGGTTAACACGAATCACAAGACTGGCAGTTAATGCGAACAACTTCGTGATTAACCCTTCATTGATTTAAATACTTCAATCAACAGTGCAATTCTATGACTTAGCTAATGAGAACCCCAATACATACATAGCTAACTTTTTAGAGATTGTTATACGTTCAAGATCAATAGAGCGTCAAATGATACAATCAAGTTAAGATACTTTCCATTCACATTGAAGGATAAGACTAAAGCTAAGCTCCAATCTTTACCTTCCAATCTATCACTACCTGGGGACAATTAGCTCAAGCATTATTAATAAAATACTTTCCTCTTGCCAAGACAGCAGACATCATCAAGGAGATCACCAATTTCTAATAACAAGAGGGAGAGTCATTTTATGAAGCATGGAACGTTCAAAGAACTACAAAGAAGTTGTCCACATCAAAATCTTCCGAGGGAGCTATTAATTCAAATCTTCTATAATGGAGTGAATACAACTACGAAAAGAATTATAGATGCTACTGCAGGAGGTTCTTCAATGAGGAAGACTACTGATGCTACTTTTGAACTTCTCGAGAAGATGGCCACTAATAATATTAATGGCTAACAGAACGAGCAAGGTAGACGAGTGTAAATGACCTAAAGTGAGTTTTTGGTATGGACCCTGTGACATCATTACAAACTCAGGTCGCTAATTTAAGTAGGCAACTATTGATTTAAGAGTCTCATCAACTCCTATTGTAGCTATTTAAGCAGGATGTATGTTTTATGGTGATTTGGGTCATAGTAGCAACGAAAGTTGTATTAGAAGTTTTTATCAGCTAGAGCAAGTCAACTTTTTAGGGGCTCAGCGCAATGGAAGGTTAGGTAATAATCCATATCCCAATACTTACAATCTGGGGTAGAGGAATCACCATAATTTTTCTGGAGTAACAATGTTGACAATCCTAATTATAACACGGCAAGGCAACACAGAGCTACTGGAATTTCAACAACCTTCTCACTAAGATAGGTTATCATCTTTTTTATGGCAAGATGGGGAAGTTGATAGAAGGATTGGGTGAGAAAATAGCTAATCAAATGAAAATCAAAGGAGGATGAAAGCGAAGTTTAATCAAGTAACAAAGAATCATGTCTCTTCCATTCATAATTTAGAAGTTCATATTGCATAGCTAGTTAATGTTATCTCGTCCAGGAATCCTAGAAGTCTCCCTAGCATCATTGAAGTAAACTCAAAGGAGCAACTCAAGACAATCACATTAGGAGTGAAAAAGAGTTAACATCACCTCAAGGAAGACAAAAAGGAGGAAAAGATGAAGTACAGGTTCAAGAGAATGATAAGTTACAAGAAGAAGATGACAAGGATCGAGTAAAGCAATTACCTCCCCCATTTGTGTCCAAGGTGCCATTTCCTCAAAGATTGATAAAGCAACAACTCGATCAACTACTTTGAAAATTTTGGAGAAGTTTAAGAAGCTGTATATCATCGTGGCACTTGTTGAAACTCTAAAGAAGATGCCTCATTATCCCAAATTCCTCAAGGACCTCATCACAAACAAGAGAAATTAGGATGATAATCAAACAGTTCCTTTGACCGAGCATTGTAGCTCAATTATAACAAGCATATTACCGACCAAGCTTAAGGATCTAGGGAGTTTTACCATATGTAGTTGGGAATTTAAAATTTTCTAAATGTTTGTCTAACCTTGGTGCCAGTATTAACTTGATCCCTTTGTCTATTTTTAGGAAGCTTAGAGAAGGATAAATTAAAAATACGTCTGTGTTGTTGCAACTAGCGGATCATTTGCTTAAGAAGCCATATGTAGTAGTAGAAGACGGGCTTATCAACACTGATCGGTTCATAATTCCAGTAGATATTGTGGTATTGTATTTTGAAGAAGATAAGGATTGTCCTTTGATTTTTGAGAGACCATTCATGAACATTGGGAAAGCATTGGTGGATGTTCATGAAGGAAACCTCACGTTGAGAACTAGAGATGAAAAATTAGAATTCAATATGTCCAAAGCCATGGAAAACCCTTGAGACGATAAAGCCTTGCATGAGAATTGATATTATGGACGAATGTGTTAATGAAAAGCATTAAGTTGTGCAAGGTGTTGAAGCTAAAAATTTTGTAGAGTATTCTATTTCGGTCGAATCATTTGGTTCGCTCAAATATAAGATGAAGATGAGACAATCTCGGGAAATGCATTCTGTTTCAATTGAGACTTTAGTTCGACAAAAATGGAGACAAAGATTAAAAAAACCTGGAATCTTAGTTCAAACTAAAGCACCTACCCCAACTTCCATAGAAAAGCTATCTATCTGGAATGAGATGCATCCTACTAACATTCAAGATGTAAAAATCTTTTATGTATAGGGAACTGACTTTATGGGACTGATTCTATCTTCCTAGAGGAACAAATACATCTTGGTCGTAGTTGATTATGTATCTAAATAGGTGGAGGCAGTGGTTTCTTCAACAAATGATGCTAAGGTTGGTAGTTAGGTTTCTTAATAAGCTTTTTCTTAAGATCTGAAGTTCCACGTGTAATCATTAGTGATGGTGGTAATCGACAATTTGAATCTCTTCATAGAAGTATGAAGTACATCATAAGGTACCCACACCATATCATCCATAAACTAGTGGTCAAATAGAGGTTTCAAATAGGGAGTTGACGTGAATCCTAGAAAAAATGGTGAATGGGTCAAGGACTGATTCGACAAATAAGCTAGATGATACTTTGTGGCATATAGAACAACATTTAAAACACTTATTTGCATGTCTCTCAAACAGGTTGCTTTTGGCAAAGCACTTCATTTACCAGTTGAGCTTGAACATCGTGCATATTGGGCAATCAAGACTTTTAAATTTTGATATGAAGTTAGCTGGTAAGAAAAGATTATTGCAACTCAATGAGTTAGATGAAATTGTACATATAGCTTATGAGAATGCCAAGCTTTATAAGGAGAAAATCAAGAGATGGCACGATGCTTACATTCTTCATAATAAATCAAAGAAGGGATTATTTAAAGAAGGAGATTATGTATTGTTGTTTAATTCAATGTTGAAATTGTTTCCGTGGAAGCGAAAATCTAGATGGAGTGAACCATTCAAAGTATTAAAAGTGTTTAGTCAATGGGGCCTTTGGGAGCTAGAGAATTCAAAGCAAATGGGCAAGCCATATTTTGGGAAGTTCATAGATCACCAGGGAAGATTGTTTCCCTTTTCTCTCTTGCTTAAACAATGAAGTAGCAAAAGTCAAACTAATGACTTTATAAAAGCGCTTCTTGGGAGACAACCCAAACTTATGTCTTTTAATTTAGTTGTTTTCCATTTATGCTATTTCAATTTTTTTTTGGTTTGGAATTCACTTTTATTTGTATTTT
>JAMWEH010000423.1:0-29245 GCA_024721245.1 Mitragyna speciosa | reverse complement strand
TAATTATCCGTGAAGATTGGATCTATACATTCTTTGAATTCGATATGTAGGAATCACAAGAAAAGTTATTCCTATAACGCACGACTATTTTTGTTTGTTGACTCAAGCAATTTGACGGCAAGACAATTTTGAAAATAAGAAAGATAATAGTGAAATTTATTAGCGTATTTGTATCAATAATTAAAATTAAATGATTCAGAAATATAATTAGCCCAGTCTTTACGAGAATTTAGCTAGCCCTTTTCTATGTTGGAATGCAGTAAGCCTAGGTCACCAAAAATATTATGAAAGAAAAAAGAAAAGAAAAGAAAAGAAAAGAAATGTAGCTGGCCCATTCTAGGAAGTAATTTCAATTTCTTTTTCTCGAAAACAACTCGCTCTTAATAGTAAACATCTAATATTTATGCTCTCATTGGGCCTTAGGCATGGATGTTGGGCTATACTCTTGAATGATGTGGGTAATGCATCCTGAAAAATGGAGTGCATTTGGTTTTGGGCTTGAGTTGAGAAAAAGTTTCAAGATAAGTAGTAGGCCCGCAATTCCTGTACCCAGTAGCTGCCTGGTTGGTGTTCCATTTGGAGTAGGTCCTCCCATTCCAAATTCATTCCACCCCTAGTGTGCTAACGCAAAAGGGAGGGAAAAAACAAAGTCAGAAACGCATATCCTTCAAAAAAAAATTTTTTAAAAGATTCTGAATTTTATAGAAATTGATTTACAAATTTTGATTTTTATAAAAGCTGATTTAAAAAAAGATAAAAATCTCTTGTTCTTGATTTTAGTTTAAAAAGTTTAAAAGCAGGGTAAAACAAGCAGTTCAGAACATCACAAAAAATAAATTTTTAAAAAATTAGAAACTAATCGCAGATTGAAAAAAGTTGTGAGTAGAAAAAAGTCATTGAAATATCATGAAAAATGTTTAGGTAGATCCGATTTATAAGCTATCTCTTTATGATACCAAATGAAGATTTTTTTTTTTTTTAAAATGTTTGAGAAGATCCTAAACGAAGAAATATATTAGGTGGTATTTGTAGTTCAACCTTACACGAACACATATTTTGTTAAGTATTCTTCGTTTGCGTGCTGCATTCGAATTTTTATATGAAAAGATAAGTTTAAACGTTGTTTGTTGCCTTGGCGTTGTTAATGGACGATGGACACTTTAGCTCACGATTGCCACAAGTATTATTTTAACAAAAAAGACTGAAATGGATCAATTTCTTGCAGTGGATTGTTACTGCTTAACATTTAGCACCACATCCCCGGAAAAGTATACAATACACCACGTGCATTGCCACGTGGTGTACTAGAACCAATAACTTATCGCCATGTGGCAATGGTGGTCATACCTTGTATTATTTGGCGATGTGTGATTGGTTCTAGTGCACCACGTGGCACGCCACGTGGCGCGCGTGGTGCATGCAATACTCACTCCCACATCCCCAGCATTTCTCCCAGCCAAGATAAAAAAAAGAAAATCACATAAATGTATTAGAAAATAGGAGATGTTAAGGATAGTTATTTTATTTTATGTTACACGTAGATAAGGTTGGATTCAAAAAAATTTTCTTCCAACTTTCTTTACTTATTATTAATCAATGGGACTTGACCAAATTCTCCACGGATTTGGAAATTTAGACACTCTGTAATTTGAAAACATTTTTAACGACACCAAAAAAGAAAAAAGCTTAGTCAAAGTATGCATCCGATTTCAGAGTTCATCTGACAATTACGAAATCTGATGATCTTGTTGTAAGTGTATATTTTCTGAATTTGATTTGGAAGAATATTTTTAGTATTCTCAATTCTCCTCGAAAATACTGCATGGAAGGGACATCTTTCCCGAGGCCGGGTCAAGGTTGGAGCGAGTCGCTCAACGCCGAGGCCTCCCTCCCGCTGTCTCTGTCAATGTTGCAAATTAAATACAGAGTCTGAGTAGGAGGCAGCGAGTTATTTATTGAAAATGCAAGCTGTACAAGTGGGCACATGAGCTCATCACCAAATCACATGCACTTTTGGGGAAAGATGGTAGTAGCAAGAATCTTTCCAGTTATGGAAATTCTCACTCCTCATGTTTACATATTCTCACTTTCATTTCCAACAACCACAGACACACACACACACACAGCGCGAGCCTTTAAATTTTGCCTTCACAATTTGGCAATGATTGCTAGTTTATATAGTTTTTTGATCCAGGACCAGGACTAAATATTCTAGGAGTTCGAGTCATTAATAACCTAGACAGATGCTGGTACAATTCTTTGTGCCTTGTCTGGAGAAAAAAGAATAAAGAGACAGCAATAATCCTAGTTTAATCAGCTAATCATTTTCTTAATAAAATCTTAATTGGGTTCAGCAGGTTTTTACAGATTGGGCGAGGAGCTCTAACACTTGTCATATAGTGTATAGTTTACATTTGTCGATCAGATGAAATAATATCAGTGAATAAAAAGATTCAAGCACGACAACAGCATGACATCATTTTATTTGGTTTGTTGGCTAGGGAGGAAAAAAATAGTTAACCAGCAGAAGTTGCTTCTGTTGTGAAGCTGGGAGAATAAGCTTGGGGAGATAGAAATCACGGGTAAAGCCATCAACTCCTTGTAATACCTTTTTTTTTTTATTTTTTATAAATTATTGTTACAATTTTCAACGGCTGAATAGAAAGCAACCCTTTTCCATCATCGTCTCAATTTTAATTTTATGTGATTGGAGTTTTAATAACAGCAGACAAATGAGTGAGAGGCGAATAAGACTGTGAAAACGGAACACCGCACTTAACACAACAATCCAGAGTATTCAATCAATCATATGCACCCATTACTGTATCAGCAAAGCCGCCCCCCTCCCTTCTTTTCTTCCCCCTCTTTAAGCGTATCAGGTAGCCTTATTTTGTACGCTAAATTCATTGAATTCCTTCATAGTGACTGTTTTTTAATTACAAAAGTCTTATTGCCTTGGGTATTGGATATGTATCTATATGTTTGTGTTAGTGAGCTTGTACCTAATCCTCTAGATTTACACTGATATCGAGTTTGACACGGCTTAATCCATCATTCTTTGCCTCCCAAATGAGGACATTCTAGTAAACAAGGATCCCGAAGCAGATTTGTGTTTCATGTATTTCGAAACTCGCTCTAATTCAGATTATGATTTGTTTTTCCAAGTTTAAGTATCAATTGATATATGAAGATGTAGTGAAGTTTTTCTTTTTTGTATTCGTGATAGCAAAATTTCACATTTAGAACATCATGCCATAAGGTTTTTATACAATGAGAGCCATCCATTTTTGCAATTATTCCTACATTGTCTAACTCGATCTGAGAACCCACCATGCCCTTGTACAGTCAAACTCTCAATGATGAATGAATTGTGCATCAGTGACAGTGACCTGAATAAATAAAGGCGAACTTATTTTAATTTGACTATAGCCACTACTACGATTTTCGAGTTTTTTGGCTACAAATCAAATGTTAGCAAGTAGTATATCCCTTCTTCCATGGTAATTTCTTAGTTTGGTGTATAAATTAGAAAGCAGGAAGCAACCCAGAGAACGTAAAGAAAACGCAAATCAAATTTCTATACAGTATGTCAAATTTCAATTACAAAGAGTACGTAATTGAGGTTGCTTTTAAGAGCTATATATATATATATTTTCTTAGCTAGGAATTATACAGTAAAGGTTTGCTTTTTGGCTAATCCTCGAATATTATGGTTTGTGAACTTGCTTTTAGGTAATAAGTACTATAAAGATGAGAAAATTCTTTCTGGATTCTTAGGGTCTGCATCTAAGTGGACATCAACATAAACAACAAATTGGACAAAAGAACACAAGACTAGATCATTTTTACAGGCTTGACTCCCGACTCGTTTATTTACTCTCTCTCTCTCTCTCTCTCTCTCTCTCTCTATATATATATATATATATATGTATGTATGTATGTATGTCACGCCCCAAGTCCGCAGACCAAGCGCGCAACTAGAGTTTGAGCAGTTAAGTTCAATTATTTGGGCTCCGTTCTCGTTAGTCCAAAATAGATATCTCAAGTTAGACTTGAGTGCTTAGATTCAACTTATACATTAATCTAAATTGCTTGACTTTTTTAATGTAGGATGGGGTATTACATTCACTCCTTCTTATTAGGCTTTGCGTTCTCGCAAAGCCACTCCATATATGCCAGATCTGAACTGTCCACTCAGTTGTGTTGGGCATGCTTGCATACTTAGTTTCTCTACTTTCTTGCGTATTCTGACTCAATACGATATGCCCAGTCTCACTCCATGCAGAGACCACACGGGGATCGCTCTAATATCATTCTGTCACGTCTTGAGCTCAGGGTCCCAAGTCGTAACGAGAGTCTGAGTAGCCAAGTCTAATTATTTGGATTCCATCATCGCTAACCTAAAATGTATATCCCAAATTAAATTTTTTCAATATAGGATGGGGTATTACAATATGTGTGTGTGTGTAAGAGAGGAGGAGTTGATTAAGCCTAAGCATAGGGCCGATTAGGTGTCTAAGCCGTACAAGAAGAAATGAAGTGCAAGCTAGTAGTACAAAATGTGTACAACTATTTAACAGACTTGCATTATTTAAATACAAAGAACCTCGCCACAAGTCCACAACAAAATGTCAATTGTCATTTGTCAACACCACCGCCATTCCAAACTACTTCCAACTCTTGTTTTTTGTTTTTTATTTTTTGCCCCCTTTCCATTTCTCTGTTTCGATCACAAAAATCGCCCATTATGAGGCATCCATTTCAGACTGACAGATTGTCCTTTTAGCTTTTGATTGGCCAGCTGCTGCTCTGGCATCTCTTCACCCCGTCCCTTCGCTCTCTCTCTCTCTCTCGCTCTCCCTCCACTAAATGTGTTTGGGACAACATTTTTATTTTTTGTGTTGGGCAGCAGTCCCCACGAACACCATTCCAGCCAATCACAGCTCGACAGCCTTCATCTCTGTTTATTTATTTATTTTTGGAAGTACTAACCCTCATCTCTCTACGTCTCCTACCCCCTGGGCCATTTTAGTACTAGTCATTTGTTAGTAATACAGTCAGAGGTAGCACAAGTTGTTAGATCTCTCCCCTCCTCCTTCGGCCTTTCCTTCAAAAATTGGCAAGACATGGTTTCACTCCATTCCATGAGCTCGTTGTTCACTTCCACTAGTAGTAAAATTTTTCTTGGTTCCTGTTTAAGCTAAAACACTTTATAGTTTTTTCTTGGTTCCTGACTAAGCTAAAACACTTTTTACTGCTCCAACTCCTTTAGGAATTGGGATCTCTCTGCTGCTTTTAAGTAGAGTAGTAGTTGTGTTTCTTTTGTTCCATTGTGCCTTTCTAAATTAAGCATCCCAAGTTGCAGCTCTATAATCCCACAGGATGTTCTTGTCACTTTTTGGTTTCTTATAGTTTTTTTTTTTCTTTTCTCCTCCGATTCTGTTCTGTGAACTCAAGCCTCTCATTTTGTTCTTAACAGTTAGTAGAATTAAAAATGAGTTTTTGTTGGTTTCATTGATTTATGAGCGTGCTTGCCCTATCTTTCTTGCCTTCAATAAGATCTGATAAAGAGTCCTCATGTGTGTTTGGCATTCACACTTACTTGTATCTACTTTTTTGCACAGTTTCTTGAATTCTCC
The DNA here is from genome assembly GCA_024721245.1 of Mitragyna speciosa. Classification (NCBI taxonomy): domain Eukaryota; kingdom Viridiplantae; phylum Streptophyta; class Magnoliopsida; order Gentianales; family Rubiaceae; genus Mitragyna; species Mitragyna speciosa. Next base: position 23,606 of record JAMWEH010000423.1, on the reverse strand, counting down.
TTGGGCTTTGGAAAGTTGAGGGCTCTTTTCAAGATTCCCTCACCTCATATTCTTGAGTGTCAAAAAGTTATTCAGATTCTTTTCAAAGAATGCTTCTTGATTAAATGCTTTGTTAATCTGCTCCTACAACTAGCAACCCCCACTTCGTCTGCATTTCCACTCTGGGTTCTCCTCCTTTTCTCTGACAGGGAGGATCAGTTGTCCATCCCGCCTTGCGCCCACCTAATTTACAACTCTGATGAACCGAGGAATGGAAGTTCTCTCCCCTGCATCTTATCTCAGGAATTCCCATTGGTTGTTTGAGGAAGGCAAAGGCGCAAAATGGACACCAGAAGAGAACAAAAGGTTTGAGAATGCGCTGGCTTTGTTTGATAAGGATACCCCTGATAGATGGTCCAATGTGGCCGCTATGATCCCAGGAAAGACCGTGAGTGATGTGATCAAACAATACAAGGAATTGGTTGAAGATGTTAGTGATATAGAGGCCGGTTTAATACCCATTCCGGGGTATACAGGTAATTCTTTCACGTTAGAGTGGGTAAACTACCACGGTTATGACGATGGCTTGAAGCAATTCTATGGTCCAGGGGGAAAGAGAAACTCATCAAATCGCTGCTCTGATTTTGGAAGGAAGAAAGGTGTGCCGTGGACAGAGGAAGAACACAGGTGATTTAGCTCTAACGCCAAACTATATTATCCTAATCTTTATTCCGGCGAGCACTTCAAACACGCCTAGATTCTACCAATTATAGCTTCTTTAGACACTACGTTGAAATGGATTTGTTTTTCAGACCAGATAATCAAAGACACTTGGTGACTCCGAACGTCAAGTATACAGTTAAACTTACATTTTTGGAAAATCATGATCATTAGTCAGTTTCTTTATCAACGGTTTTTGAGTTTTCCAGCTTACCATTGTCATTGCAATTCATCTTCCTGCCTTTTCCTATGTTTCTAAAACCTGAATCTATTGTTGCTTAGATATTCTTCTCCTCTTGGCTAATGTGAGATAGTCTGTTCATTGTGAACCGTCAGGCAATTTCTGTTGGGCCTCAAGAAATATGGCAAAGGTGACTGGCGAAATATATCTCGCAACTTTGTGACCACTAGGACACCTACTCAGGTCGCCAGTCATGCACAAAAGTACTTTATCAGGCAGCTTTCTGGGGGAAAAGATAAGAGGAGATCAAGCATACATGATATTACAACAGTAAATCTTGCTGAAAAGAAATCTCCTTCCCCTGATGATGACAGACCTCCAACGACAGATAAATCTTCCCCAATTATGCAGCCGCCAATCAACTCAAATATGAATGGCATATCTAAAGCATTTTACAACTATAACCTACCAAATCAAGGAACAACCACGGCATTCAACCTCTCAAACAGCAGTGTGATATCAACACCTCATCAAGTAACTTCATATGAACAAAAGGCTCATGATCGGAATACGTATGGCATAGCTTTGCATGGATTTCAGTTTGGAGATTATAATACTGCCTTCCAGATGTAAGCCTGCAACACATCAGTGAGACTGAAAGTCTATGCTACGGGGTATCACAAGTTTTGTCTGTAAAATGATGTAAATAGCGTGGATGGACGCTGGTTTGCTTTGCACTGCTACTACGGAGATTTCCTCACATAATTAAGGGTGATGCTGGATTTAGGTCATTCAAAAAGCTTGAGATCTGAAGGGAAAGTTCATCTTCATCAATTGTACTATTTCTTGCCTTCATTGCTTGCGGACGTTTGCAGACAGAAGCTCGCCCATAGGTAAGACTACTGTATGGAAGAAAAGGAAATTGTGCTTCACTATTTTAGCAGGCGTAAACATTCCAAGCTCAAATGATGTAGAACAAACATCATCTAGATCAAGTTCCTTCCAGATAATTCAGGGTTTTAGAAGCTGTTGAAATCAAATGGCTTCTTTAAACCTTTTCTGTATGATTTTTCAATCTAGAATGTCACTGGTAATTCAAACTAGAATTTCCTTGGAGACTTTCTCATAGTTTGTGTAGTCTCTGGATCATATTTGTTATCCACAATTTAGCAATAAAATGAACTAATCTCGCTGGTCTTGGTTATCTGTTAAAGTCCCATTTACACTTCAAAATCCATGTTGTCATCTAGAAAGGAAGAAAGGAATCAACTACAATTCTTATCTAAATAGTACAAGGGCCTGTTTGAGAACATGGAACAATTTTCCAATCTCTGACCTCTGCACCCGTCTATGAAAAAAAGCAGAGACATGTAACCGGGACTGGCCAGGACAATTCATTCTATTTTCCATCCAAATCAGCTGAGTCATTATGCACTCTCTGAGGTAACTTAGTATAATCCAACTGCTTTACCTACTGGAACAAGGTAAGAGAGGATAACCATTCATAACAATGATCTGACCAAGTCTGAGAACCAAATCTGAACATTACCCCATTCAACAAAGACAAGCATCTAATGCTTTCCATCTTTATTCTTTTCCTTCGTTCTCGCTGACGGTGATTCTCCCTTTTAACATGGTTCCCTTGCTAAGGTTTAAAAGCTAAGCAGGAGATTCAACTTGAGTCAATTATTAAACTAAGGAAATGCAAAATCCACATCATGGCATTGTTGGCCTTTGCTTTCCACGAGGTCCATTGCTTTCCTTATTTATTAGTCAATGATTAACTTTTTCAAGAAGACTTTGCATAATTTCTCAACCACATAAATGACTTCTGTTCAAGAACACTAATCAATTTATGCTAAAGGAGAGGGTACCATCTCTTATTGTCCCAAATACCATCACGGTCAGTTATAATCAGTGGTCAAAGTTTAAATGTCAAATTGCTTAAAAGACATTGCCATACAAGAATTTTGGGGTAAAACAGGGTGTCTCCTGAGGTTGGCGGCGCCCATGATTTGACCATTAACTTTAAAACATTACATGCGTGGTCCAGGTTTCATATAGTAAATAGGGTTTCTGAGGATTTACGACCTATGAAATATAGTTTACACCATTCGAAAGAATGCAACACAAAATTGTTTCGGCCCGGCTGCACCCTATAGCGATCCTGTCCGTAACAATGGTTCTTGTTTGACATACTTTAATATAAATTCTAAACCTCAAGATCTTCTAAATGCTCACTAAGATTCTACCTTTGCATATATTGGTATTATTTTACCGAGATGTCCTGAACCGCATTTAGCTCAGAATCCCTTCTCTAGTTAAGTGAACTTGGAGCTATAAGTTAATCGAAAGGTGATTGAATAATACAGTACCTAACAAACATTCTCAATTCTTTCCCGGATCTAAAGGCAAGAAAAAAATATTTTGTAATTACATGATAATCTGGTGGTATACAAAGCAAATTCTATGTCCTTGAGGCCTATCGTACCATTTTCTTTTAGCTTGCATCCAACGACTACTACACTATCTTTCGCACTGTTCAGCTAATTTTTTCTGCTATGCATTTTATAATTTAGAAGTCAGTTTCAAGTACTTTCAATCACGAAGAAGTACACGGTTATTGGTGGTTACAATTTTCTCCCTTCTTATTGTTGTTTGCTAGTTGGCGCTATTAAGATTACTGTTGGTGCTGGACTGTAATGAAGGTCTAGTGCCCACCTACATCACTTGCACTTGATGTTTTTGGTCCCGCCCACTTGCCAAAGAATTTAAGGCAACATCAGCAATATGACCACTCCTATAAACCTTTTCAATAAATGACAAAACTGCCCCACTCTTTTCTTTTTAAAAGAAGCAACTTTCAGCAAGTTGCTTTGGAAAAGCACTTTGCCACTTTATTCTAAATTGATGTACACCTCTTAAGTATATTAAGACCAAATCCTGAGCCTCACAACCCAAAATTTCCGTGTTCCATGTTCCTTTACCGCTTTTTGTTACAAGATTCTGATACCTTGCTTCAAAATGATGGTATAAAACGATACATTAGTAAGCTTCTAACATATTACATACATCATTGCAAATGAAAGAAAAGGGTAAAAAGCACAAGGGAGGAGCCCCTTGTAGACTTTAATATTACTTCTCCACTGTGTCTCTTTCTAGGTCCATGTATACATACGAATAAACACAGTAGGAGTTTTGATACATTTCTAACGAAAGGAACAAAGAATACACAAAGAAAGTGGGAGATGTCGCACTTACCATCACAAGCAGTGCAAAACGTATAGTATAATACTATGTAGGTTGGCAGTTCAAATGATTATTTGGTTTTGTGAAAGATGAAGGTATGCTGCTCCAGTATTGAGGTCTACTGGGCAAGCAGCAAATACCACATTCCCACCTTAAGCTACGCAATTAATAACGGCATTAAACGAAAATGTAGCTATCGGGAAACAAAAAAGCCATACAATGTGACCTTGGACCTTTATGAAGTGCAATCGACAGAGTTCATTCTGTCATGACATTCTTGTGTTGATGAAAGTCCTATAGAAGTTTCCAGCCTTTGCAATAAGGATAACTGCTGCGCACCCCAGCCTACAACTCAAAATTTCAGTTTTCCTCCCCAGACTCCTCCCTGTCAGAAAACAGATTCTTTCTTAGTTAAATCAGCAGCACTCCAAGCAGTGAGCAATATTGGAAAACAGAAACATGGTAAACCTGAAAGGTTGATCTTTCTTACTTAAATTCTAATGAATTTTGAGAGAAATCTAACAAGTTACTTTTAGTTGCATTAGGATGCTCTAGCACACGTTAGCTTCATCATTGCCCAAGTCAAATCCACTAAAACTAAGGAACAAGATTCAGTTTGGTTCAGTTTTCAAGCCAAGTATGTATTTTCTAGGATTCCCCAATGTGCTTATCAGATGAAAGGTTACATGTTTAGTCAACGCACAGAGTTGATCTTTACACAAAAGGGACTGAGAACAACATCTATTCCACTCATTTGATTATATTACTCAAACATAATGACAACAAGCTACCAGATTCCTTAGTGATAGCCGTAGCATCAGTCCTCATTGTTCAGACTGTATAGAAACACAACTAAAAGTTGCTAATTTGCCGATTATTTAGAATGACTGTTAACATTGATTGAATACTAACAAAATACTAACCACCAACATTATTGTTCACGCCACAGATTAGCTACAGGATAACAGAAAAGTTGAAAACAAAAGATGCCCCTTCCTATGTCCATCTTTGTCGATCATAGAAAGCATGAAACAGCAATGATAAAAATAAGGGTAATAAACAACCGACATGACTTCATGTTCAACCTGAAAGTTTAAAAAGTCCGCATCAGCAAGGACATTGGTTTGCCTGTGCAAATTCCTTGATGTCTACATCTGACCTACTAGGCTGAACATAACAAATGTGCACCATGTAAACCATACATGATTAAATAGGCCATAGATTGTAATATACAGATAAAAGTATCTTTATAAAAACTAATTTCCGTAGAATAAGAAGCCAGAATGATAATTAGTTTGTCACATTTTTTATGCAGAATGATTGTTGAATATAAATCCAAAGTCACCAGGAAAAGACTCCATTTTTAAATCTAAAATGTACTTTTGCTTTATATTTGCTCAACTTTGAATCATTTCCGTAAAGAATAGAAAAAGCTCCATCAATCATTGACCATTGGAGAAACAATGATAGTAAAGAGGCCAGGCCACCATGGGTGCACTTAAATAGCATTTTTTGCATCTTAGAGTAATATATTCCAAATGCCTCTGTTTTTGTTTCTGTTTCTCCACCGTTAAACAAAACTATCATATTACATCAATCTTTTCCAACAACTGAACTGAAGCAAAAGACACCACATTCAGATATATTTAGAAAACCGTAATTCAAATATCCCATACCACCATGACAGGATTCAGCATGAACTATTCGCTTCCCACCACAAAAAATACACCAACTCCCACATATTTTTTTATTTATTTATTTAGAACATTTGATTAATAGAAGCATGCACGTTCTTATTTTGTATGCATCCATTAAGGCACGACAGCTTGTCAAATTTAATTTAAAACTTCTATACACATACATATTAGAGTTTTTTGTATACATCTTGTTTTGTTACCCGAACTTATTAGCATATATATTTGCATCGTAAACTATACGTGGAGAGCAGAAAAGGCAAGGCAAAGAGAGTGATGCACCAATTTCAGGCTATGATCCTTCAGCATCATCCAACCGCCGCCGCCTCCTCTAGCGCCAATCAATTAGGTTCCTAGGGCCTTTCTTTCTTTTTGTTTCCCTCTCTCTCCCTCTACAACTTTGGTGCGATTCTAAGTGCGGATGTAAAGTGGTATTTTTTTTTTTTTTTTTTTTTTGTGAATGACACTTAATCGGTATTAAAAAAAAAATAATATTGAAAATCTCAACTGTAATCGTATAACTCTATCGGACACTCTATTCATTGCCGGACAACTTTATGTTTGGAATGTCATGCAATCACAATTGGGTTTTTTTTAATCTGTCGGTGAAATGTTGCGGCCCATTATATTTTTGCAAAAACCAGACGACTTTGTTCTATGGCAACGACAGAGGCTCAAAGGCGTAACCGAGTCGCGTCAAATGGGCTGAAAATTTGGATCAAGGGCCTAATTTGATTGGAATTCACCCTCGATACTCTTTTTTGCTTTGAGAGAGAAACGCGGCCCAACTATTCTCGCCTATCCTTTCCCCCAATTCGCCAATACCAACCGCATTTTGGGTTCTATTTGTTGATTGAATTAATATGGTCCATTCTCATGAACTCCAATTAACAAAAATAATTAGTGAATAGATTCATCTTGAGAAAGAAAGAAGAGGAAAAGGAATTTCAAATTTTGATCAAAATGTTGACCCCGAACGCAAGTTCTGGTGAAAGAAACGGATGCTCTTGGGGTTTTGTCATATGCATTTTTATTATGTTACAGTTGGACTACACTATTCAAGAGATTGATATGTAGAGTGTAAGAGCGGAAACTTTTATGAAAAAAAAAAAGTCTAGCATGCACGGTTACCCAATGGGGTTACGTTGGTTTTGGGTTAAACTCCAGGTCTCAATAAATTCCATTAAGGCGGGGAATGAGTGAGGAACAAGTGCTAGCAAAAAAGTATGTAATTTTTTTCGAGTCAAACAAGCAAAGCAGATCATTCATGATCAAGCAGCTCCGGAAGGAAGGGGATGACAAGTGTTTTTGAGTTACGCGCCAAAGGGAGACATAGCCAGTGTCTCTTTCCTCCATAAGTTGGCGTAGCCCGCTATCGTACACATCAAAGTAGTAATTTATTTGGATAAATAACTGCTGTTATTTTATCCCTCCGTCCTACTCCTTCAGAATTAAGAGAGTGAGAGTCTCAAAACATGCATCGTATTTTCATATAAAAAAAATGGTTGATAAAGTCGTAAATTGATTGCCATTTGTACCAATCAATTGATTTTCTTGACAAGGATGTATGATGGAAAGGAGTCATGAACTAGATGTATCCTGATAAATAAATATTGTTAGTCGTTTTTGTCTGTAAATCCTCATGCATTGTATGTGAGGATAGAAATTCAAAATACAAATTGCTGCAAGCATCACTATTGGCAAAGTAACAGAGAAGGGAACTTGTGATGGGAGTAGAAAGATCCTTCTCTGAAGGTAATAGAGTCATATTTTGACACATAGATTATGATGTACGTAATCATAGAGTTTAAATATACACAAATGAAACATTTCTTTTTTATTTAGAAGTTAAGATACACATGACATGAGCGCACCAAATAATGATATTTACACTCGGAAATTTTGCATTTTTTTGCAACTTTTATCTTTTTATTTGTTACAATTAAATTAGACCTCATGGTAACAAAATATTGGAGAGTTTACTGTTGCTCATAGATGGTAAAAACACCACATATATTTACATGAATTCGGTCCATTAAAAAAAAATCCGTAAAAACACTAACTCCAGTTGGGACCGAGGGAGCCCCAATTCGATCTTGATCCACTCACTAATCATGGACGGTACGAATGTCGTGACTCGTCACTGCTTTTAGCTAGCTAAAGTTGACCTAATCAGTTTTTCCATAAAAGAGGCCTTATCCAAATGACAGGCCTTGCACTAGTTTGATCATTGGTCATGCTGTATTTTCATCCAAGTTGTTGGACTGGTCACGAGAAGACGGTTGGAATTTTGTTTTATGCACCGAAGAAAATGCTTATATTCAAGGAGTAATTATTTACCAGGATAGCCGTCTGTTAAAGATTTTAAAGAATCACATTTTTCTCTTTTGACAAATACAGATCTTATGTCGTCCATAACGAAATTTAGATACTCCAACTAACAATAATTATAAGTACTGTCAACTGATATCTGGATATATAAATGTTCTTCTCCTCAATTAGCATTATAACATAAAAATACTAAAAAATACGCCAGCAGTTTATGACCTTTAGGACAAGGTGAGGGTGTTACATTTGGGAGATTCAACAATTTATGACCTTTAGGACGTCAACCCTCCACCTGTTCAGGTGCATGAACAAAGACATTTTTTGGACTTGTGTATCATCACTCTCGTCAAGCCGGCACATAGATCTGTTGTTTATTGGTTCTGTTGGTTTAACATTGTCTGCCAATGATTGATTAGGCTGAGGTGCATGAACGTTTTGAGTTATTTATTATTACAATTATTATTCTGATTTACATAAGACCGGTAACTTTCGTTCCCCAATCGGTACCTGACATGTAATTGAAAAGTCAAGTTATTTTTTTACCCTGTCTAATCAATGATTAGTCCACTAATAATTTTCTTTTTTTTTGAGGATCACTATAATTCTTAGCTCGTCCTATCAGTAGCATTGGCAACTATAGGCTATGGCATCTTCTCAGCACGCGTATGAGGAAACTTCAACGTGCAATCAGTGAAGTTCCAAGTAAAAAATCTAGTTTATGAACAGGGTAATTTTCGATATGATCCGAAAACACGACATGCGCCTAACACATAAATAATGAGTTTGAATTAAGACTTAGCAAGTTCGGACTTAAAATTTAGTTGAACTTGACTGACCTCCAAAAAAAAAAGTCGGATTTGAGTTGAAATTGGATCAACCCATTTGACTCGAACTATAGCAAAAAAAATAATAATTTTCAAGTCAAAATTGAGTCGACCTATTTGACCTGAGAAGGAAAAAAAAAGGTCAAATTATTTTTAAAAAAAAGAAATTTTTTTGGGTCAAACTTTTGACTCGCCAACCCGTGACAGATCGTGTTCGAGTCAAGTATGTTGACTCATTTTGGATTTGATAGATTGAATTCGAGTCAATGAATTTTTTGTTATATTTTGATCTTAACCTGATCCGCCAACCTCGAAATTCAATTGATTGTCACTCCTATATTTTTGAGGTTGCCATTTAACAACCAGTTTATGAAAATTGCCAAATCCTATTTACATACAGTATGTCTCCCGAGTTTCATATACTAATGACTCTATATATCTGCTGTCTCTATCAGTTGTTACGTCTAAGCTCAAGGAATAGTACTTTTGAAAGTTCAAGCTATTGCTTTGTAATTTCATCTGGTTTGTGATGGAAAATGTGCACGAAAAAAAGAAAGTATAGGAAGAAGAATAAGGCTAAAAGTTGGTTGGTAGAATTTGTCTTCTAACCGATATCACAATATTGTTGTTCCAAATTTTGATTTAGTCTAGTTTCGATGGATGCATGTTCCATGGTAGAATCTTTTCCTTTACATGGCAATAAATTATAGTAGTTTAGTATTCTATCAGCTAAGGCAGTCATCTTGGACAGGTAGTTAATTGAAAGAACGTGCGGGTGGGCACACGATAGAGGAGTAGGTATTGTGTGGATTACGTGCATTACGTGATGTGCCACGTAATACTTTAGAACGAATCGCATATCGTCAAATAATATAAAGTGTAATCATATCATCATATAATAATAAATTATTAATTTTAATGCACTATATGACGTACAGGTTAGATCTAGATAATGAACAAACATATGACGTACAGGGCTAGATCTAGATAATTGATCCCCTTTGTTATTAGGTTCTATTTAAAGAGAGATTGTTTTCTGTGCACATATATTACCCATGAGTCAGAGGGGGATGAAGAATGCTCATTATACTCGAGTTCCTCGATAAAAATGTGATCGAAAAATGAATAAAATACGCGGTTTTAACCATAATCAAGACTAGTATTTTGTCCCGTTTTAATACTAATTAATATTAACAACGAATGATAGACTAGCATTTGTCCAAATGATGACATATCTCAAGAAATAATAAAAAAACAAAAGTAAGAAAGGAAAGAAGAAGGAAACAAACTTTGACGATGCAAGATTTGAATGACAAATCACATAGTGACGCGTGGCGTTGGACGTTTTGAATGCTTTTATCATTTTGAATGCTCTCATTCGTAGCTAAAAATGCTCTTAAAGGTTTCTGTAATTTACATTTACTTTTCATTCTTATATTTTCTCTCTTTAGATATCACATATTAAGTATCGGGATAGCATCGTAGCCAAAATCCGAGCAAGCTCATCTCTTACTTGGTTGGTACTTTATAACCAAAAATTTTTTCGCAATAAAAATCATGATTTAAAAAAAATATCACGTAATTATAATGATATATATTAATATAAAAATAATTATGCTATTCTATTTTAAATTGCGATATTCGCAAGTATGGCCAGAGCTGGTTTATAAAAGAATTTTTGCCTTGTACCCCCGCATGACGATCACCGCAGGTGGGCCAAGTCTCTCACGGGCCTTATCACAACTATCGTCAATGACCCTCCCCTTGCTACTTTCCCGACGCCCCTCTAGGTTATCAGCATTTGGTGCTAGAGGTTTCACCACTTGATGAATAGGACCTTGGTGGTGACTACTAACTGTGCACTACACTTGCATCCAAAAAAGAATTTATAAAAAAAAAAAAAAAAACAGAAAGAGAGAGAGAGAGAAAATAAAGATACACGAACTTGCAAAGACAAACCAACCATCAACCACCAAAATGCATGAACCCCTCCGCAGTCGTCCACAGTCCGGTTCCACAAAAGCACACTATAAATATTCCTCCCCAACATATTCCCCAGTCATCAATATTCAGTACTCCCGCGGGCTAGGATTTTAGAACAAACTGAACCACAAACAACCTACAATTACAATTACAATGCCATCATCATCTTTGGTACATGTAATTTCCAAATGCACAGTCTACCCTGAATCCAAATCCACACTATTCATCAAGTCTTTGAAGCTCTCCGTCTCTGACCTTCCCATGCTTTCTTGTCAATATATCCAAAAGGGCGTCTTATTGTCCCAGCCACCCCTTGACACCGCCTCTCTTCTTTCTCTCCTCAAGCTTTCCCTCTCCAAAGCTCTCTCCCACTTCCCTGCCCTCGCCGGCCGCCTCCATACCGACTCCGAGGGCCACGTCCACGTCGTATTCAACGATGCCGGTGTCGACTTCGTTTATGCTAAAGCCTCGCACCTCTCCCTCGCCATCCTTCTCCCGCCCTCTCATCATGACATCCCGCCTTGTTTCCGAAAATTCTTTCAATTCGACAACACTCTTAGCTACGCTGGCCACCACAAACCTCTTGTTGCAGTGCAGGTTACGGAGCTCAACGGCGGCGTTTTCATTGGTTGCGCCGTCAACCACGCCGTCGTCGACGGAACCTCCTTCTGGAACTTCTTTAACACCTTTGCTGAGGTCTGTAAAGGTGCCAAAAAGATCTCCAAGTCCCCCAACTTTTGCCGCGAAACCGCCTTCAATTCCCCAGCGGTTCTCCGATTTCCCGCCGGTGGGCCATGCGTAACTTTTTCCGGGGATGAACCTCTACGGGAAAAGATATTTCATTTCAGCAGAGAAGCAATTTTGAAGCTCAAATTTAGAGCCAACTTTATGAGCGGGAAAACATCCTTACAAAACGGGGAAAAAGGCGGCAAGACTAACGGAAAGATAACGCCCGTGGTTGAGGGGCCTTTAGGAAAACCAAAACCAACGGCTGAGGTCTCGTCTTTTCAGTCACTGTGCGCGCAGCTCTGGAGATCCGTGACACGCGCGAGGAATTTGGATGGTGACAAAACGACAACGTTCAGGATGGCTGTGAACTGCAGACACCGGCTGGAGCCGCCGCTGGACCCGCATTACTTTGGTAACTTGATTCAGAGCATCCCAACAGTTGCTTTAGTTGAGGAACTGCTGTCTAAAGATCTGTCCTGGGGCGCGGATCGGCTGCATCAGAATGTAGCGGCGCATGATGATACTACGGTGCGCCGGGGTGTCAAGGATTGGGAGAATAATCCAAGGTTATTTCCACTTGGGAACTTTGACGGTGCAATGATCACCATGGGAAGCTCCCCTAGATTTCCAATGTATGATAACGATTTCGGGTGGGGCCGACCCATTGCCGTGAGGAGTGGTAGGGCCAATAAATTTGACGGTAAGATCTCAGCTTTCCCTGGGCGTGAAGGAAATGGGAGCGTCGATCCTTGAAGTTGTTTTAGCACCGCAAACAATGGCCGGACTTGAGAAAGATATGGAATTCATGCAATATGTTTCATGAATTGACGAGAGAAGTTAAACATCCCACACACACAGGTTTTCAGCCAAACTTCTTTCTACAGAAACAAGCGGCCAAACGAGGGGGGAAAAGAAAAAGATATAAAAAATAAAGGAAAAATATGTAATATGTAAGTTAAAAGAGTCATAAAAAAATCTCCAGGCTCTAAACAATTTCCAGATGACTAGCGACAAAAGCACATTTGACGCTTTATTTTGTGTATTAGCAAATTGAGCCGATCGTTATTACTTTACAACTCAATTATAGCCTCAAAATTTTAGCCTCAAATGTCACTCTTGGAAAAATCAACATTTCATTATTATACAATAAAATTTTTGCCTTACAAGTAACAATCTCAACATTCTCCACCTTTGTTACTTTATGCACCACCAAACCAATTTAACTGCAGTTTTGATGTAAAGGGAAAACTGACAGATGCAATAACCAGTCCATATTTTTAATAGGACAAGAAGGCTGATAATCCTCTATAGAGCTGGATTTGCAGCTTGATTCACATTTCATTACAAACTCCCTCCGGAAGAGGTTAAGAAAATGCAACTACAACACGTTGAACACTACCTTTGAATGTTTATTACACTGAGCTTACGTCTAATTCAATCAATGACAGCACAATAGACCAAATTTTGCAGTCAACATTGTACAACCCATTACATTGCTACAAGTAATCAATCACGCATTTATCCCGAACTTCATCTTTGATTGCACAAAATATACTTTTCAAGAATACCTTCTGTCTGTGGATCACCTGTAGTTAATTTCTGGTGCTTGAAAAATACGCTTAAATAGCCACTGAAATGGCCTTAATAACTGTGCTCTCTTCTTCCTCCAAAACCAAATGGCGGCATTGTACTGCTCGTTGCGTATCTTTCGAGTTGCAGCCTTCCAATCATACTTCTCCATCTCTAGTCGAGCAGCTTTGCCAATCGTTTCTCTCAATTCGAGATCATGTAAGAGGGGTTTCAGTTTGCTCAAACAGTCATTAACATCCCCAGGATTAAAAAGATAACCAATTTGACCCTGCTGATCCTCAGGAATTATATCTGGAATTCCTCCAGCACGTGCAGCCACCACTGGAAGTCCTGATGACATGGCCTCCAAGACGACAAGCCCAAGTGTCTCTGATTCCGAAGGCATAACAAAAACATCTCCGCTAGCATACGCCTGAGAAAGCTCCTCACCATGCAACATTCCCATGAATACAGCAGGCATGCCAGTGAACATGTTCTCTAATTCATCTCTAGTAAATGTTACAAAATTAAAGGAGTGAATTAGTACTCTTACTTTTCATAGCTTAGGTGTTCAGGAGAACTATATCTGAAGTTTGTCTGTGTAAAAGATAACTGTTGAGTCAAGCATTCATAATTCTTCTGTTTCACCCTTTTTTTGAGAGAGGGAGGGGGGGGGGGGGGGGAAGGGGTTGTTGGGAAGCATAGGGAAACAAGCATGTGTCCAGCATTTCAAGCAACTTTTCAAACACTATTTTCAGAATTTAATAGTGTAACATGGCAAATATGAACTTGTTGACATGTTTTACTGTGATTGCTCCTAGTTGGCGTCTGTCTAGCATCTTCTGACGCCATCAAGACCTACAAATTTCCACCAGTTAAATTGGGCCAAACAAAGAAATGGCAGGTATCTGCCAATACCCCAACATAGGATCCCATATCTTCTAGCAGACAAGCAGAAGACATTACTTCACTGGCTCAAGGTCTTCTAACATGTGGTCTAAAATGTCAACCAAAAATTTATTTGCAGAAGATGCACCTATAAAGTTTTTGAAATATTGAGCAGCCATCAAGCGTCATAATAACTCACCTGTATGGCCCATCTCCAATAAAAGCTATTCGTGCTTCTGGAAGCCTGTCCATGATCCTGTTTCCAACATGTTTATTTCAAAGTTAAAAAATTGAACACATGCTTTACACTTTGATAAAGCTAATGATTACAAAATGGTGAATAGGTACTCGGTAATCTTGAACTTTCAACTCTTGGTGCATTATACAGATGCATGATGCACAACACATGAAACAAATTTGGGATATAATGGGCGAACTCAGAAGACGCAAGGAAAACATAAACATCACAGAACGCTAAAATCATTATGATTCCCTTCTTATTATGCAACCAAGTAAACTTTCAGGGCCTTGTATAGATGAGGAATGTTCTCCTTCACATCTTAGGCAGCCACTGGATTATAACTACTGAATCACTCTCTCTGCCTAAACTATCAAAGTATATTCTAAGAAAATACTTCCATCAGAGAGGACAAAAGAAAGGGGAAAGCTATAATCTTTCCCACAAGGTACAAGCTACCACATGAAGTTTCATTGCAGCCAGTCAAATACCTTTTCAAGAAATCCAAGCTCTTCTCGTATCCAAGTCTACCGACATGAACTATTAATGGTTTCTCAGGTTCTCCACCACTGATTCATGAAAACATTTTAATTAATATAAATTAGAAAATCATATTGACTGGTCATGACGTCGCATTAAGTACTTACCTTAGTTTTAATCGCATCTCGTAAGAACGGTACTGGGGATGAAAACTTTCAGAATCCACACCCTTATTCCAGAGACGGATTCTATTAGCTGAAAATAAGCAAGGAAATAAGTGAATTTCCAGTTAAAATCAGGTGGATAAACTGAGTACTTCAGGTAACTAGAGTGCCAGAAGTACCAAATCTTTGTGACAAAACATAAAGTAACAAAATGCTTCAGGAGAAAAGGGAATAGAGTAAAGACATCTGCACAAAAACAATAAGCCAATTTCAACACGTCAAAGTTCACCTGCTGTCACCCTAGCAGCTTCCAGGTCCTTTCCAATTGCAGCAGATGGCACCAAAGTAAGATCAGCAGCTCTATGAAGAAATTCTGGTTTGAGAAAAGAATTGGAAAGAAGATATTTATATCTTTATAATTAGTAAAAGCACAAATTTACAATACACATTACATACAGCAAGAAAAAATGATGGCATACTTATTATTAACCACATAGGTTTTACCAGCCAACTAAAGGTGTACCTTGGTATGTACCTACAAAAGAACAATCTTACTCAGCCCAAAGCACCAAACCTTGGAAGTGTTATAGTCTGACACTGGACAGAAATAGACCCAGGCCATCTAAGAGACTCTTAATTCTGTTCTCTATCAGTGTTTGTGTGCATGTATGGCAATAATGCCAAAAGTTGTCCATGCTATTCTCGTCTCAGCCCAATAATTTTGAAAACTAAGATGTATAAAAATGACTCTGGTGCAACTTACACTGGAACATGAGTGTGATAAGACATTACTATGGGCACGCACAGTAGTTTAGCTATTGCAAGAGCGCCAAATACCTATCATAAGAAAGGAAATGACCAGTTTCTGAACAAGTTACATATTTAGTTGAAGTCAAGTAACCGTGTCCAGAATATCAAATTAAAAAGAAAAAGGAAGTAAATTACCATGACACCAGGAGATGATGCGTGTATAATGTCTGGCTTGAACTTGGCAACTTCTGAGATAATTCTGGGGCTGAGAGCAAGTGAAAGGGGCACCTTCTGGTACCAGGGACATGGAAAACTGGAAATAAAAATTAACCACCATCAACAAAAGGCAATTTCACAAACCATTGAACTTAAAGGTAAAGGTAATTGTTTCAATATCGATATAAGCACATAATTCGAAAAACAAATCACATGAAACAAGTAATTACTACCTCCTCGATCCAATCAATTTTGCTCCATAAAATTCCTGGGGCACTCCTTCATGTGTTGTCACAACCATCACCTACATAATGTGTTAAGAAATTCAATCCCACATTAATTACTCATACAAAAACCTCTGCAGAAACATTGCCAATGCCTAAAATTGTTCACAAAGATTCTCATGAGAATTATGGTAAAGTTATGGATCAGAGAAACTATATTTCTAGAGAAAATAATACCCGGCTTATATCAGAAATTAATATTACTAGCTGATATCTAGGTCCTAATTCAACTCAGCTCAAGTGGTCAAGTTATAAGGCTTGCTCTGAGATGATATACAGGCTTCTACATATGAAAAAGCAAAGCTGCATACAACAACAAATGTCAAGCATCAGTGGAGACAAAAACATACCTCATCCCCCATTTCACGTAGATATTTGATGAAATTCTGGAACCGGTTTTTATAGCCAGAGACGTAACTGCATATATGACCAAAAGAAGATGGTCATTTCATAGTTCCTTTAAGCTAAACAGCAGGGGTTACAGAAGCCTTATCAACTACCATCATACTTACAACTTTTATGCATAAATAGAACACAAAGACCAGTTGGAGTTTAACATTGTGCTATGCTTCACATACTGACAGAACAGAATAAGGGCATAAAAAATATGTTGCCAAGCTTCAGAAACTTGTTATCATGCCAAGAAGTCAACCACACTGCTTGAGAAGGTGCACTATCACCTATATTCTAATAGGGATGTAGATAACAATTAGCATTTAATGCAACTCACAACTACAAATAGCAAACCTGGAGTCACTTTGAACGCCCCATGAACCAATAGCGGTTCCTTTGTTCATGTCAAGTTGATCCTAACTATGATGTTTTCATGAATTTGGCAAGCATTCACCTTTTACGAACTGAAACTTCTTGTTCAACAAGGACCGTGGGGAAGAATGTGGTAGATACAGGGAGTTCGACACGAGTTCCAAAGAGCATATAGAAAAATATATGATGCAATATGCTATACAATTGTAGGAGGAAAAATGGGATGGCTGCATATCAATGACAGAGTGTGACGGCAAATTTATATGCTGAATGTAACAATTAGTGTCAATCTCGTCGCACTTTGACACTGTATTGGAAATTAATATGCATAAATATTATCCCAAGGCCGCCCCCAAAGCAAGTGAAATGCAATTTCAGCTGGGCAATGCTGGAAAACAATTAGTTACAAGGAAAAAAAAATCAGCATGGCAGAAGTTAATTAATATAAGTCATCAAGTCATCAACTAATGTCATGACATTATTGGACTGATAAATAATCTAGAACAAGTCCAAATTAGTAATAGCTGGCAGTACATGAGTAGCGTATTATGTTCCACATTCATGATAGCTTATGCATAATAGAAACTAGGACCTAGATCACCCACAAGCATGGAGCATTAACCACTTCTAGAAGCTGCCATAGCCTTGTGAGGCATCAAAGTAAATCACAATAATCTGCATTTAGATACTCTACCCATATAACAAAAGTAAACACCGTTCTTAGCAAGAACATCAACTCAAGCACAGTCAACTGCGTACTTTAACCCAACAATCAAAGTCAACGCACCATCAAGATTAATTACAAAAAAAATCTATTATTGATCATAATAACACTTGATATTGGCTCGAAGTCACATAGAACAGATCAACAGTTCCATGATGTGAAAAAATAAGAAAGGTGGCCTATAGAGAAATGAATGCTTGCGAAAAAAAAATTCACCATAAAAGCAGAGTAAAGATAGACTCACGAAAAGGGAGAGGGCTCAACAAAAAGAGCAATACGCCTAGGCCTTGAATTCATCTCAGATTCAAGCATGGGAGGAGGGCTCTCCTCCTCTTCCTCCATATGCTCTGTAATGGTCATGTTCCTGTTAGCTGCAAAACAGGGCCTTCTCTGCCTAGCCCTTTTTAGCCTTGCAGCTGAACTTTTTTGGAAAACTTTAGTTGCACGCTGCAAAGAATGCGGCTTTATGCAAAATAGATCAATGGGTTTGGTTCCTGAATTAGAAAAGCAAGAAACTTTAACCAAATCTCTCGGAGGGTATCTTGAGGCTGAAGTATAAGTTGAAGGATAATAAGAAAAGAAGCAGGACGAATGATGAGGATGTAGAAGAGGATGAAGTAGAGGTTGGGAAGCAAGGAGAAGAGAGAGCAGGATTTATAGAGAGAGAAGAAGAGGACATGATTTTAATTGGAGGATTAAGCTTATAAATATATGGCAAGAGGAGAGGGGCGGGGTGTAAATGTGTAATGTAATGACTTGGAAGAAAGAATTTTCGGGTTTGGTTGGCGTCTATGAGATGGGCAGCGAATGATTTTGATTAATAGAGTTGGAGAGAGAATCTAAGGGGCCTCCATGGGGGACTCTTTCAATGGATATTCTTTTCCGGAGTGGGGGGTGGGCGGGGGGGTCTGGGGCGGTATGGAATAATTGCAAGGTATTCCAGAGTATATGCTACCATTCTACCTGTACAATACTACAATTCACAATTTGAGAGGATCACCATCTCCTCTCCGGGAAAAGTATACAATACACCACGTGCATTGCCACGTGGTGTACTAGAACCAATAATTTATCGCCATGTGGCAATGGTGGGTCATACCTTGTATTATTTGGCGATGTGTGATTGGTTCTAGTTCACCACGTGGCGCGCGTGGTGCACGCAATACTCACTCCTCCTCTCCGTTCTGTTTGTGGGGTCATTTCTGATTGTTGTAGATCTGTAGACCATTGTTGTCCGTATAACGCAGAGACAGATGAGGCATAAAAAATGTTAAATTTCATGTGAAATGAAATTTCCTAATTTCTTGCAAAATTTTTAAATTTTGATCGTTTAATTTTGCGTTACCATATGCCAGTTTCATTCAAGGGTAGTTTGGGTTAATTTCATTTCATTTTTTTTTCACCGTAGGGCTCCGGACACTTGCCGTAGTATAGTTTTCGTTGAGGGGGAAAAAAAAAATTTTACTACCTTGAGAAGCTGAAAATAAATATGACTACCTAGTTTCATTAAGGAGTCTTTTTTTTTTTTTTTAGATGATTAAGGTGTCTTTTCATTTTGCAAATTTGTAAATATTATTTTTGAATTATTCAATATGATAGAGATTTTCCTACTATTTTGCAATTGCCGTAACTTGCAGAACTTGCCAAATTATCTCACTATTATTACTAAAGATGAAGGAAGCGTGTTGGTGTTACTGTTTGTCATCATATGCTTTGTTAAAACAATCTTTTAGTATATAATTTTAATTGTTTACTGCCCATAATCTCCTCATCTTTCTTTTCAAATAATGCTTGACAAAATATTTTTCTTACAAAATAATTTGATGAATAATAAAAATGTAATTTTGACATTTATTTTTTTGAAAACGAGGCACACTAGTTCTCATTATGTCATTGTTACAAAGTAAACTCTACTTTGTAAGGTATTCTAGGATTTTTTTTTTTTTTAATTCAGAGCATGTCATTCATTTATTTTAGATTCAATGTGGAAGAAAAGTCAATGTAACTTCCTAATGCTTAGTTTGAGAGTTGGAGTGGAAAAGAAAAGAAGAGAAAAGATAATAAAAGAAAAAAAGAAAAAAAATTTATTTTTTTCCATTCTTTTTCCTCCCAAATTTAGGAGAAAAGTTGTTTGGCCAAAACAAGCCAACTTTACATTGCATTTCTTTTCTTTTCTTTCCTTCCTCCCAAATAAAAGAAAATAGTTAAGTAAACTTCCTCTTCTTTTCCTTCCTTACTTCCAAATAAAAGAAAACTTTAAATACTTTCCAATATTTTCTTTTCCCTCAAAACGTAGTGTAAGTCTATTCTAAGTGGTGAGAATTTTAAAATCAATCAGTACTAGCACAATATTAAGTACGAATAGACGACAAAGTACGCCTCACTATTTTTTTATTTGATATGAAAAAAAAAATGAAAAAAAAAGTAAGCAGAAACAGACGAAAACTTTGGATCCGAAAACGTCTACCATTGTGTACAGCATGTCCATGTGATTTGAAGTTGCAAATATAGTCAGATTATGACAAGGACAAAACAGCAGCAGTGGAGCCCCGACTGCAAAACTTGCCTAACATGTGATTTGGTGCATTGGTTATAATTTGACTTATTTAGAACTATAAACGAGCCAAGTCGAGCTTCGTCAGTTAGAGTTTGTACTTATTTAATAAACGAAATGAGTAGAATCGAGTTCACTTAATAAAATTTATATTCAAATTCGGTTCGTTTAGTTATACGAACGAGTCAAATTCGAATTTTCACGAGTCGAGTCGAGCTTTGTTCACGAACAACTCGATTCAAATAAGTGTAAAACTATTATTCGAGCCGAGTCGAGTATCTCATGCGCGAACTCTTATTTGTTTATTAGACGAGCGAGTTCAAGCTTGCTCATTTAATAAACGTGTCAAAATTTGTGTTCAAACTCAACTCGTTTTATTTCATGAACGAGCTGAACTCAAGCTTTCATGAGCCAAGTCGAGTCGTGTTCGCGAACAGCTCGGATTCGTTTACAGCCTTACCCATACTACTTGTACTTGGTTTTTACCCAGATTTTCTCCATTTAAATTATGTAATGTTATGACATTTTTTTAAATGTAATGTATAATACTAAATAAAAGCATAATTAAAAATGTATTTTAAATTTAATTTTTGTCTATCCAAACCCAGCTCGTTGCCAAAGGAGACAATTCAGTGTTTACTCCATACCTGTTGGAAATAATTTAGATTGCATAAATTATTTATGTAGTTGCTCTCAAACCTGTTTCGGAGGTTCAATAAAAGATTTATTATAATTGATTGTAGATTGTACGCATACTATTTGTTATGCAGTATAAATGAGAATTATTTTAGCAATTCCTTTCCATCTCATAAAGTCCAAGTCTTCCAAATAATACGGTAAACGCACAAACTCTGTGTGGTTGCAAAAATGCTAGACTGCAAGTTAGTTTGCTATATAAAAAAAGCCAATAGAATATACGAACCAGTTTTCTTTAATCTTGAATACCTTCGAATAAAATAAGCAGGAAGAATATGAACCTATATAAAGGCCTAATTAAACCTTGAAAGTCCCTGAAAAATTACTCTCCAAGCTTCTGGCTTTGAATTGAACCATGAAACATTGCGTTTGACTCTTGGTGTAGCAATAGTGGCTTTTAATATTGTCCACCCTTTTTTTTTTTCGTCGACACAGGGGGTATCCCAGCTTCGCCGGGACTATTCCCCCTGTGGCCGGACTATTGTCCACCCTATTGACACTTCTGATTCTGATGGCAAATTATAGCCTCACAATACTCTCTGGCCACTCCCGCATGCACTTGGTAAGATATTTTCCCATGCATTATTAATTTTTTTTTTGAAAGTTCCCATGCATTATTATTCACAATAAAATTTTTAAGTATATAAACTTTAAAAATATTTGCAACAAATTTGGTTCTAAGCACCGCATATTCCACCGAATATAGTCTATAATCTATAGAACTTTTTAGCCCACATGGATTCTAAATCATAATCACCTGCGTTCATGCTTACAATCAAACCCCGATTAATTATTGATTGAACTGTAGGAGAGTTTTCATTATCTTTCCGGCTAAACTGGACATTGTTAACGAGGTGCAGAACATAGTCATGGCTTAGTATCACAAAGCCGTTGGAGGCAATTTTTGAGTTTAGCCAGCAAGAGGGAGTTGGTAGAATATAAGATAATCACATAAGATAGTCACATACAGGCTCGCGCGCGTTGGGTCTAACCTTGTACGCATGATTTTGCCTTATGAAAAATTATAAACTTGATGTCCCATTTTAATTGGTGACAAACAATAAGCCAGCAAGAGCATTAATTGACTCGTAAATAATGTGCATATGGTTCACAAACAGTCAGTTAGAAGGCCGGACAATGTGGGACGCACAATTAAAACGAGTATTTAAATTACCGCATCCAAGAATTTATGTCCTGTCAATTACTTGTCGTAATTGGTCGGGAAAATCTTGAAACTGTCTATGGCCTTTAGTGACCCTCAACGTTTAAGATGCCATCCAAAGAGGTCCTTGACATCATGTCGTACTAGCAAAATCTCAAGTTACCATTCTACTCCTCCAAAGCGAAGTTCAGCCTAGCTTGCATAGCATAAATGTGGATCCTTAATAGCATGTGAAAATTCCCTTTTGGGATTTTGGTCATTTTCTGGCTGGCTAGGAAATTTAGGTTATTGATGATGAATTAATTTGTTGTGACTTGGGATTGGAATGTTAACAGGGGCCACGTCAAGCATCTAACCCTCTGCATGGAACCAGAAAAAAAAAAAAAAAAAAAAAGTCCCCTAAGAGTGCAGGGGAAAGGAGGGCTGTTGTTGTCGGTGTTTAGCATCTGCAAATCGCTTTCGGTTAAAAAACAAGTGGCTCTCCGTCTTGCACTGCTAATTTGTGTTCTAGTACTACTGCTTATAATTCACATCAATCATCAGTTTAGTGTTGCAACGACTTGGCACAGTGTTAAGGTCGTTCCACTCACACAAGTATACAATGAGTTCTATTCGTCAAATGAAATAAGGTCCCAACTCATCCACCCTTGCAACTGGGCTTGCCGTATCAATAATCATTTTGGATCTGAAAGGTAAGAAATATGACATGGGACTTGCTCGGTTGCCAGGAAAGGGCCGTTTACACTAAAAATCATCTCGCTTTAAAGACCTTAAGGCCGATTCTTCCGTTAGACTTGGAAATTAAGGTTAGGCCCTCCTTGTAAGTTTATAACCCCCAAGAAATAAAGAAAATGAAGCCCAGTATCTCCTAAGTGGTAAGCCAGAAAGGGAAGGAAATCAAGCCTGATAATCCATGTTCTTGTTGACTTGAAACTTTTACATAAATAAATTTCAGTATTCCCGTTATAGATAGTTAATTTTGGAAATTGATGTGTCTGGATTTACAATATACTTTGAACCACAATTGTTTACATGTTATTAGTACGTATCACATAGAATAAAATAAAGCGTGATCGGATTAATTTGTTTTTTCATTATACAAGTTAAATGGATCGTGTGAGTAACGTATGCCATCGAGTACTGATCAAATGACGAAATTCTATATTGCAACAATTATTTTTGACAAATGTACCAATTGAAGAATGCCACCCACATTGGACAAAAAATGTCAATCTGCACAACGGATTGCATAATTAGATTTGAGGTTTTTTTTTTTTCCTTTTTTGAAAGATTTCGTTCATGACATAAACACTTTATCCTATTTGATTGATTTTCTTAGCATTCATTTCAACATTTATGAATTGGTAAAACATTAAATGGAGACTATTAGGCAAATAACGCCAGTCTTTGCTTACCCTATAGAAGCAAT
>JAMWEH010000881.1:0-23991 GCA_024721245.1 Mitragyna speciosa | reverse complement strand
CCATCATTCAAAACACCTACTAACTCCCTCCGAATCGATCACTTTGTTCGCCCTTTTACGCTGAAAGCTGTGCAAGAGCTCCTGTCAAAGACCGGTACAGTCTGCAATTTCTGGATGGATCACATCAAGACCCATTGCTATGTGACGGTAGCTTCTATCCCTTTCTCCATATGCATGCATGCTGATGTGATGTTTATGTTTCTTGGTTAATTTGCAGCAATGGATCAAAGTACCTTTTTCACTTTCTGTTTTCTGGGGCTTTGGGGGTGGTCATCTGGCTGGGGGAGGGGGCTGTATTTTTATATTGGAGCTGTTTGTTGGGCAGAATAAAGGTGCTGCTAAGAGGAATTTAGATTTAGCATGCTGTTGATGGCAGCTGTTTTATGTACTACTTTGCAATATTGAAATTCATTTGGACTTCTGATCCAGGATTAATTTGGTTCAAAATTTGAGCCTTTTAGTTTTAGAAGCAAATGCCATGGACCATCCAGTTTCCAGAGGAAAAAGTGGGAGGAAAATCTTTTTAATTCACTTCCAGGCAGGGGGTTGTTATGGTAGTATTGGAACATATTATAAAAAGAGCCTATAATGGTTGCTCAATTGCAATTTAAAAGATGATGCCTATATATGTAAATTTGTCTGGTAAAACTTTGTGCTATAAGCCCAAGCATGATAACTTCGACTGTTTATATCCATACTAACAAGCCCTTGCGGTTTTGCAGTACACTTCTATTGAGGAAGCAACAGAAACTAGAAATGCTCTTTACAATCTTCAATGGCCTCCAAATGGGGGACGCCTTCTGATTGCTGAGTTTGTTGATCCAGAGGAAGTGAAATTGCGTTTGGAGGCTCCTTCACTGTCTGCAGCACCTGCAAACTCGAGTTCAGTGTTGCCAGTGCAGCCTCCTGCTAAGCACCTAGTACCTGCTCAACAACAGGATGTAATGCAGCACACTGGACCTCAGCTCTCACAGCAACAGGCCACTTTTGACCCACCCTCAAAAAGGGAACGGTTGCCCCGGGCACGTTCCCCAGTTGCGGCGAGATCTGAACCACCAATTGTCACTTTGGATGACCTGTTCAAGAAAACCAAAGCCACGCCACGAATCTATTATTTACCATTAACCGATGAACAGGTTGCTGTAAAACTCAATCGACAAAGAAAGTAACTAGCAGTAGGGTTTTTCAGGAACTTGTCATTTTGCCCAGCATGTGGAATCTGGTCAGCTTGTCTTAGATTGGTCATTAATATAGTTCAGGCTGATACTAACAAATTATAGCAGGTTGTATTTGTTTCTCCTTAGTTTTATTCTGTGATCCTGGAATAAAGCTGGACTTTTCTACTGTTTACTATTCCGAAAGGCATAAAATATCAGTTAAGCCAAACCGTTGATGACTAACTAACTTTGGTGATAAATGTGCTAAAACTTATGATGCGATGTTCATGCAAAAAGTCATCACAAAGTATATTAAAGCAACAGATAATATCAAACTTTTACCCATTTGTCTCACCCGTAATTTATGTACAGGTTCTCGTAGGCACGTATTTGGAAAGAAGCTAAAAATGTAAGTGGATAATTAGCATCAAATTTTCGTAGTTAAGAATGCTATTTGATGTGACACTTGACAGGCATGTCTGGATCAAGTTTTTTCAATGCTTCTTCAAGGCTTATATCATGATTAGGGTACTTTGCTTTCAAGCTTTATGTAACTAAAACCTTGTTTTTGCATTCTTCATTGATAACAGAGGTTAGGATTTCATTATTTTGCATAGTATCGTACTAGCAAGATTATGCAGGTGCATACACATGGGGAATTCAAATTTCTCTAATCTCTTTTCCCTATTTTCAGTTCCATTAAGTTTCCAACTCACGCAACTAAAAAGCATAAAAGAAACACAAGTCTTGAAAGGCCTGCTCCGTGTAAATATATGTTTGAGAAGGGGTCAGCTCATTTCTTGGCGTAAATAAAACAGAACTTTTTATTTTACTGAAAATAAAAATTCATTTTCTATTAAATTGACTACTTTATATTTTTGAAAAATTGACAAAAACAATAAAAAGAAACAACTTATTCATGAATTGAGGATTCATGAAAACTTTTATGTGAATCTCTTGTTCTGATTCATCACCAGCAATGCCTCACACAGCCAAAAAACATTGTTCCAATAACCGGGAAAAATTATAAGCATCTTATTATATGATTGAAATTATCGGTCATAATAACTTTTCTCTTTGATTCATAAAATACTAGCATGACTAATTAAAAAAAAAAATACTAGTATGACTTGGGCTAGGACCTTCTTGCATGAATTTTATATGTGAAAGGATCTCCACGTGAAAATTTGATTTTTTTTTTCAATCCTGTAATTCCGTTAAAAAAAAAAAAAAAGCCCAATATGGATGAGTGAGTATTGAGTGCACCACGCGCGCCACGTGACATGCCATGTGATGTAATAAAACCAATCATACGTCGCCCGATAATACAAAATATGTCCTGCCATATAGCGATAAATTATTAGTTTTAGTGCACAGCGGTGCATTTTATACTTTTTCCAATATGAATTGCCACTATCACGTGCTATTCACGTGCAACAGCCACCCATCCCCGGTTGCACAATAAACCCTAATAATTTCTCCTTTCATTTTTACCACCCAAAACACCAAACCCTACTCTTCTTCCCCGTCTCCTCCGCCGCAGGACTCCATAGATCATCCACCATGGCCACCACCGGCAAAAAGACGGTAACTCCACAAACCCTTTAAACCCTTTTCCCCTCTTCCTCTTTATTTTATTCTTTTTCAGCTTTGAAGTTTATTTTATTGTCAATAAATGAGAAAAAAAATAAAAATTGCAGAAGAAGACCCATGAGAGCATTAACAACAGGTTGGCTTTGGTGATGAAGAGTGGAAAATACACTCTTGGGTACAAAACTGTGCTCAAGTCCCTCAGGAGCTCGAAGGGTAAAGTTTCTTGATTTTTTTAATATTTTTTGTATTCTGATTTATAAAGATTTGATTTTTGTGGTTGGATTTGGTTAAAATATGGAATATAACTTTCAGGGAAGCTGATTTTGATCTCAAACAATTGTCCCCCATTGAGGAAGTCTGAGATTGAGTACTACGCTATGCTGGCTAAGGTTGGAGTTCACCATTACAATGGAAGTAAGTGCTGTTGATTTTACTTGAATTCAGTGGTATTAGATACTAATTGTTTGTGATATTGTAATCTGGAAGTAATCTAATGTGCTAGGATATGTGGTGCTGCAAAATTGAGCGTGGTAATTTTGGTAGGATATAGGATAAGCATTTTCATACTATTAGCTTTTAGTAGAAAGTGGCTTCATTTTATCAGCTGGATAGCCGAAAGTATAGATTACATTGGTTTTGGTTAATTCAGTGATATTTGATATTAATTGTACTTCTGTAGCAATCTAATAGTGATTGAATGAGCTACAAAATTTGGTTTTGCATTAATTTTGAAGGATAAAATGTAGTCTTTTTGAGACCATAGCTTCAAGTGTAAGGTGGTGCAGAGTTGCATTTGACAAAAAAATTGGAATATTAGGATCAAATTTGGTTATCTTTTTTTGTAATCAGACATGCCTGTTAGTGTAGTAGTATGCCACTATCTGCATGAATACATTGTAGAGTCTCTGCAGAGAAACAGTTTGTCTTGTGGGATCTACCTGTGTTGTTATTAATTCTACATTGATGTCTAGAAGGATAAGTGTTAGACTAGAGAAGTAATCTGTGATCTGTTTGGCTTCACTTAACCTTTTTAGCTCCTGCTATGTTTTGGCTGGTGACTTGGTTCTATGAGCTTAGCTGCTTAGGAAGCCTACACACTTTGTAAGTTGGTTGCCTGAGAATATTTTAAATATTTTTGTTGGGATGTGTTGGTTCGTTAATGCTCTTGAAAGAACCTGGGGACAAGTTTATACTGGTATAAGAGGTGGTTGAATGCAATTTGGTTGCCTAGCTTTCACATGTGGCTGTTCATGTCAACTTCTGAATGAATGTGGACTGTGGATACACTGATAGACGAGTCAGTTTGGTACTCCACTTTACCATTTGTGGACGTTGCAGTATCAAATCCGCAGTTGGTTTGTATCACAAATTAATGACAATTTTAATGCATGGAACTGCGTGATATCAGTATATTCATTCCCCCCCCCCCCCCCCCCCCGGGGCGCTCTCTTTCTAACTGATTGTTAGTCACTTTTTGTTTTAAGAATTTTTTTTGTTTTTGTCTTTGACTGACTGATTGTTGGCAAATAATACCTTAGACAATGTTGATCTGGGAACAGCATGTGGCAAGTATTTTCGGGTGTCCTGCCTTAGCATTGTTGATCCTGGTAACTATACCTCCTCTTCATCTTCTCTTTTTGAATTTTCTTTTCCATAAACAAATGATTTGCATAATTAATTTACTTGTACTGGCTTGCTGCTTCAGGTGATTCGGATATTATCAAGTCTCTGCCCGGGGATCATTAATTCTGTTGTTTGATGACACAGTGAGGATTAGAATGAGAGATTCCCAGGCTGTTGTTGAGAGGATTTTATAGTGGCCCTTATTTCCTTGTATTAGGAACATTAGTCTTAAAAGTTGCATGTAATAGATCCATATCTCTCTGTTTTTTTGTTTCTCTTTTATGGCATTTGAGTTTGAGATTGGGTTATTGAATTAACCTTTTCTTTGTTTCCGGTACATGCATTGAATTGGTTTCCAGTATGATATTGGACCATGGTTTCTTTCCTATATGATTGGTCAGCATTGACTTCGATTATGAGGCTGCAGTCCGGTTCCATGGTTGTGGTTACTGTGTTCTTGCTTTTGATTATGCTGTTTGCGAAGTGCTAAGCATTCGTGTTCTGAATCTGATGCTTGATGGAATCTTCATTGCATGAGCATTCTTCTAATCTATGTTTATGCGCACTTCTTATTGGCATGAATAGCCAAAGAATTTGGATGATTTAATGAAATGACTTATGATTCAGAAATTAACTCATTTACGTATGATATATGAATATCCTACCTTGTGACCCCACTTGAATTCCTTGTTCTGGGATTTAGTGCTGCATTGACTGTAACTTGTAGTCACGTACGCATCAAAGTAGTTTGTTATGAGATTCTTTAGGGTTAATTACAGTTTGCCCCCCTGAAAGTGGGAGAAATCTACACTTTGCCCCCTTCAATGTAAAAAACATACACTTTGCACCAATATTTTTGGTTAAAAGTTTTTTTTTATTAACTTAATTTTGCATAAATTGTTAAACGTCTAAATTGCCCTTATAATTGCATGTGTATTGATAAATGTACCTATAGGCACTAAAACTTACTTTTCTTTTTTCCTTCCATACATGTCTATCATGCTCATATATATAATTTTAAAAAATAATTTTACATACATTTTAACTAATCATATAAAATGCATAAAAATTTTTGTCATATTATACTTCACGAATAATATTTCAATTTGTCATAAGATTTTAAAAATTGTATAATAATAATAAAGATATATTTTTTGCACTCTATACAAAACAATAATGACTTATATCTAAATTTTGCACATGTATGTACGTGTCTATATATATATATATAACCAATAAAATTATAAAATTTTTATTAATTTAATATTTTTAATATATTATGCTACATCAATATCAATTTAGCTTTTTGCTTTGTGCATGGAATATTATATTACGTTTAATATAATGTGCTTACTAATATCAATTTTAACTCTTTTTTTTGTATATAAGATATTACATTATGTTTAATACATTATGTTACATTAATATCAATTTTAACTCTTTTATTGGTGTACGAGATATCACATTAATTAAAATTCTATGATTTTATTGGCTTAATATATGCATGTATAAAAATTTGGATATTAATCTTTATTGTTTTGTATATAACGCGAAAGATGTATTATTACTATTACACAAATTTTAAAATTTTGCGACAACTTGAAATATTATTCATGAAGTATAATACAACAAAAATTTTTATATATTTTATATGGTTAGTTAAAAAGCATGTACAAGCATTTTTAAATATTAATTTTTTAAAATTATTTGTATAAATGCATATTATACGGGTATGATAAACATGCAATGGATAAAATAGGAAAAATAAGTAAGTTTTAATAGCTATAGGTATATTTGTTGTGAGGGCAATTTAGACTTTTAACAATTTATGCAAAATTAAGTTAATAAAAAAAATTTTAACCCACAAATATTGGTGCAAAGTGCATGTTTTTTATATTGAAGGGGGCAAAGTGTAGGTTTCCCCCACTTTCAGGGGGGCAAACTGTAATTAACCCTTCTGCTTATTTGCTGGAATTGTTTGGTCCTTAATGTCAGAGCACTTATTTTCCCCAAGTGACGAAATTGTCCACGAGTAATCAACTACTTCCTGTCAGTAATTTTGTCTTGTGTTGTTTCTAATTCCTCCACTCCTATACTTCCGTTACTCGTGTTGTTTCTAATTTCTCCACTCGTATACTTCCGTAAGCCTTGTGGCTTCTGCTTCTCTCGCATCTGTAGCCTCCTCGTGCCTTCCTACGACGAGACCCATTGATTCTTCTCTATCATTGCTGCTTCTCACCATAACATTCCCTAGGCCATTTCAGTCCTTCCCCACAACTGATGATCGTCCTCTTTGCACTAGCAGCAAACTCTTCACAAGTTGCAATTCCTCAAATCCTCTCCTCCCTACTCCACAAAACCTTCCTCCGGACACTAGTTATTTCCTGAGCCAAAGCCCCCATCCCGCATCCCATACAACAGCCAAGGTGCTCTCAAATGTCTGAATCTGATCATGATCAGAAGTGTCCGACTTGATTAGTTGGATCATGCTGGGAAGAAGTTGAATTAGCCCAAGCATTGGTGCATGTAATAATTTAGTACAGTGTGCCCGTTGAAGGCAAAGGAGATGAATGAATATGCTTGGCAACGCCTGGTAGTTGATACATGGAGGAAATATTTCTTGGCAAATAATCGTTGAGCGAAGCTTGAAATATGTCTCACTAATTAATGTAAAGTCATAATCTGATATTCATTGCATGTTGGAATGTTTTTGATACCCAAGAACACCAGCTATACACAACGATTATTAATCCAGTAATTATGATAACTTCACTGAAAGGACGCAGAGATTCTCTCCTCCTGAGTTGCGAAGTACAAAGTTCATGCCAAATAATTGACAGTTGTTGTCCTCGTGGCTCGTCAATTCATCCACGTGTAAGTTCTAATGAACACGTATATAGACAATCCCTCCGAAATCCAACGTTGTTGGTTCATACCACCTCATCCACTGTTTTCTTTCCTCTCCTTAGGTACCCAATAAACATACAAAGTTAAAAAATCACAATCACAAATCATCAATTACTGGCAAAGCTTTCTATTAGTATTTAACATACTTTTTAAGATATTTCCTTTCTTTTATTCTGTTTCATTTGCTTCCCAATTTGGTATAAGATTGTCTCTTTGGAAAATACTTTTCTCCTCAACCCTATTAAAGTTTACTTTATACATCTCTATTAGAATTTGTACAACAAAATTGCTAGTGCATATGTTAGAAAGATATAAATTCGACAAAATTGGTAGTGTTTATGCAAGGTAGAAATTCTTAATGCATACGATACAAATTTTTGCTAGACAGTATACTATGGTTTATGGTAATTCGGGCTTATATTTTCCTGTTTCCTTCCTTTCTTATACAGCAATTTTTTTTCCCCTTCTTTCTTTTCTTCTTCATCCAAAATTCATAATCCACTGTCCATGACTTACAAACCAGGGTTCCACATCGCTGTTCTAAAACATGCATCCACAAGCTGTTGAGAATTGACAACAACAACAACAACAACAACAGACAAAACATTCATTGCCAAGAAGCACATTAAACAAATGGAAACTCCACAGAAATTGGGAGAAAAATATCAACTAAGTTCCCAAATTAAAAGAAAAATTAACAAAAAGATTAGGTAGACATAAAAAAAAATAAAAAATTCATGGACAAATAGCTAAGTCTGAACTGGTCTAAATGCTGCTACTGCCATCCCGAACATATAGGAATTCCTACTCATTCTACTATACCTATAGCATTGGCCTCTTCCACCACCACCAGCTCCTCCTCCTCCGCCAAGTCCACGGCCGCAGCCTATCACATCCTCTCCATTATCCATGCACGAATCCAAGTTATTTATTCTTGATTCTTCCTCCGCAACAGTCTTATCTTCCTTCTCACCATCACGACAATTCTTTTCACTAGCCCTCCCAGAAATAGTTTGGTCATATTCTTCGACCTCTCCTTCGCTGAGATCATCGTTCAATACTTCATCGTTCAAAGGGACAAGATGAAGAGTAAGACGGCCATTGGAACGGTGTGCTTGGAAATATTCATGACGTTTCACTTTTTCTTCCATGATAACTAACCTACCATCATTACTATAATATCTTCTCATTATCCATGGCATATGTGATGGCAAGTTTTCGGTACGTGCCAGCCACGAGATTGGCGGTGGATATTCTTTGTCCAATTTTTCCAGCCGTTGATCACTTCTATCGTCACTGCCACCGCCCCGGGACATTTGGACCATGCAAAATGGTTCATCTATATCAGTTTTGAGGTCAACACAACTCTCCGACCCAATGCAATCACCCAAGTCTAGAGCTATGCTCTCAAATGAGTCTCTAGGCCAATGCATTAGTGGAAAAGAATTTTAAAAAAATGAAAAAAAAAAAGGAAAAAGAATTTTGGGTTTTGAAGTAGGGAGAAGGAGGGTTTTGAAAAAAGTTGTTGTGCATGGAGTTATGATGAGGATAAAAGTGGGAGTATAAATAGGGGAATAGGGGTTATCGAGAAGAGCAGAATATTGAAGAGGGGGAAATATTGGCAGTGCCAGCTAATACAGGAGTCATACAATCCCGCCGGGGATTGGATGCATTAAGGATTTGGCTTGGGTTGGGTTGGAAGTTTGGGTCACATTTAAATTTGATCGACAGCATACACTCATATATGTGGGTACTCTGTGTGCATGTATGTGCGCGCACACATGACACACACATACATATATACATACATATATATATATATATATATATATATGCACACGTATTCATATAGACACACATATATAAATATATATATGTGTGTGTACATGTGTATGTATATGCACATGCATGCATGTGTTTGAAATGCCATGTGACATGGTAGCTGACATTATCAAAGTCAATACATCTTTTGTTTTTAAGTTTTAAAGAAGAAATTGAAAGGGGTTCATCGAGTCCGAATAAATCCAACCATTATACCAGATTTTTTTCATAGAATAGCATTCATAATGAATAGACAACAAAAAAAAGATCAAGCCGGTGCTGACTTGTTTTCGGAAGCATTCACTTGAATTCAACTGTAAAATACTCCATCCAGCCTGCAATTGCATGCCAACTTGGGAATTAAATGT
Source organism: Mitragyna speciosa (assembly GCA_024721245.1). Taxonomy (NCBI): domain Eukaryota; kingdom Viridiplantae; phylum Streptophyta; class Magnoliopsida; order Gentianales; family Rubiaceae; genus Mitragyna; species Mitragyna speciosa. The sequence goes on along the minus strand of JAMWEH010000881.1, from coordinate 14,522 downwards.
TAACCTCTGCGTTTCTCCGTATTTGCTGGACAGCTCAAATCAATGAACCTTGCTTAATTTAGAGATCCCATTCAGAGTTTAATTTGCAAACAATAAATAACTTTTTAGGGTGTACCATTAATATGTGTTGTTCAATTAATAAAAATGATTTGTATTCCATAAACATAGTCAATAGCATTCATTGAAGTGATCAATTCATTGCACATAATAATTCTTCTTCGATAATTAGCATAAAAATTACTAAACTGTATTTCACGATGACACGCTATAAATTACTATCAATCACATCTTACTACATATAAGTATTGTAGGTATTCCTTATTTGATCTCGTAGGAATCATTATTAGTTAGATCTCACCATAAAACTATCGTAGGTACTCGTTTGATTAGAAGTATCCATCATTGTTTTCTAACCAAATTATAACTTGTACACAAAAATTTGGTAACAAAGTAATGTAATGTAACAAGGTCAAACTAGTATCGAGCATTCTATTCTTTATAAATTACTACCTAGATATTCTTAATTCACACTTAACAGGAAGTGGAAAATTTTCACTGGTCTCTGGCCATTCGCCATTTTTATGGGATGAAGGAGATAGTTAAGTTGGCTAGACAAAGGTTGCAGAAATCTGAACGCAGGACAGAAGTAACACTTCTATCCATCCGAAACAATTTCCAAGGTTTCTACATAGAATACCTGTGACGAACTTTATGATGCTACGAACGATATATCGTCATCATGCTAATGCTGTACAGCTACAGCTACTCCTAGTTGATACTGTAAATGGTCAGATCCATGATTGGGCTGCTGTACTTTCCGTTGTATCTGTTGTACGAAATTCGAAATCTCCCTGACTCTAAATTATTTTTGGCAGTTGGGAGTACGAACGTCGATGATGCTCTCATCACTGCTGATTTATCATACTCTTAGCAAAACATCTCCAGGGGACCCTGATCCTATCCATGATCTCTCTGGAATGACTAATTATAAAAAGAAGAAATTTACATTTGCTGCAATTTTTTGTTACATTATCTTTTTTTTTTTTTTGTTTGGATTGGGTTGGGATTAAATTCCATGGAAACCTTATGAGAATTTAGAAATCGGACGTTTGAATGTAAAACATCCGAATGATTTTGAATACTAATTTATTGGACACTTGGTGCACAATACAAGTTTATAAAAAATAAGTAAAATTTTGACAATTTATATAGATCTATATATTTATATATTAAATTAACAATTCATGTGGACCCGTTTTTCTTATTCTCATTCAACTATTAATTTTTTGAATAATACAAGTTAACTTAGTTTTGTACCATAACCAAATCCTGATTTGTTAGTAAAAAAACTTTATCCAACTTTTGTCCAAATAATAACTTTATGTGTAAAGGAAGTTCAGTTTCTATTTCCCAAACTGGTTGTTATTGGTTTTTAGGTAACTTTTGTGAGTTATTGAGTTATGCTTTGGGTGGTCATCAGTTTTACTCTTCTTGAATTTAATCATCGCGATTAAGTTTTGAATACAACTCGCCGAAGACATGCAAGAAATACTATACACTTGTTATTTAAATGTGTGAGTACATATATATATATATATATATATGTATTGTACTTGTATATATATTCCTTACTATGGTACGTACATCATATGCTACAATTGCAAATGAAATTTACAGATGCTCTTAATTCTTTATATAAAGTTTTAGATCAATTGTAGCAGCTAAGTACATAAAAACTCTTTTTTGGAGTGCACAAAACAATTCACACAATATCTGTTTCGGAAATTGATGTATAATTTTCAAATGTTACGCTACTATTGTGAATTTGTGAGAGAGCGGTGGAAGCTATCGAATAATTCAAAATGGAAGGTGAAACTATATGTATCCATTGTTGACCACATATAACTAGTGTAAAGTGCAAACGTTATTCTGGATATACAATTTTGAGTAATATCTAAGAATTGTTTTTTTTTTTTTATTACGGAAAAAAAAAAAACCTTCAAAAAATTTCACCAAAAACGCGGTAAGATGTATGACTTTTGTTTTTGGGCTTATACGAATCATGATGAGCTTTTTCTTTGAAGTTGGATTGTATTTCTCAAATTCGGCTTGAAGTCTTTCAGCTACTAATTTCAACTGCAACTCCAAGGAGTCCAACTTAAGTTGGAGGCCCAATTAATCAGTTCTACTCCAAGTCCCAATTCGACAAACTTGTGCTTGTGGACGTGCTGTTTTGAAAACGGGAAGAAGGGATCATGCTAGGATTTGAAAGGGTTTATAAGCCCACAAAAGCGATCTCCTCGTGTCGTAAATTGGGCCTCCTGAGATTGTAAAATTAGCTACGTAACGAACTTATAGTCCAAGCCCAATCTGGAGTAAGCTAAATCCTTGGATAAGGAAGAGGCTATTTACAATTCAATTTTTTCTTTTTCCTTTTTGAAATCAAATTCAAGCATGATTGTTAGAAAGAGAAATCTGACTTGAAGATTATAAACGTTCATGTATTTATTATTTGTTTCATCACAAACCGAGAATTGAAAAATAATTTTTACTAAGTAAAACTTATAGTGCACCTTTACAAATGTTCACGAAGAGCAAGTGCTTTCTCGTGGCATAAATTATAGGCTTATTGCTCTAGCAATAATGAAATTAAAAACCTTGTACAGCCACCCACTACAATGTTGATCTTAGAAAGGGATATGAACTGAAAAACTGATTATCAACATTCTTGAGTTGAAGTTGTTCTCATCACAAAATCAAAGTTTAAAAATTTGTTCAACTTTTAACATTCTTAAGTTGAAGTTGTTCTCATCACAAAATTGAAGTTTCAAAAAATTTTATTCTTACAAGCTACAAACGTAACTTGTATTATAATTTTACACCTTTACCAAAGATTACAAACATTATTACTTCCTTAGTATTATAATTTTACACCTTTACCAAAGATTACAAACATTATTACTTCCTTAGAGAATGTACAGGTCTAATGCTGGCCAATTTAGCATTGATCAAATGTAACATGAGGGTCAACATAGGTAGTTTATTTATTGCATGATTATTAATTCAATTCCATGGTTGTTAAAGGTATCATGAGAGACCTCGTTAGAAAAGTTGTGACCTTTTATCCATAAAATGCAACTGATTACTTATGAAAAAATTATTAAAGAATATCGTATCCACGTAGCTTTGTTCAAAACATCACCTTCTAATTTCATGAAACTTAACAATGGCAATGTACGTGGCATAAACTGAATCATTTCTGTTAGGCCTAATCATTATCTTAATCTTAAATTATTTACTTTAATCATAGGAGTATCTTTCTACTAGGCCAAACAACCTGTAATGTGCTTAATTCCCTGAAAAAGAAACGGAAAAAGAAATCCGTATTGAGCTCCGCGTGACACGCTACCTCGGGCGTCACGAGGTGGTCGGAGGTTGCAAGATAATGGAACATTGAAAACAAGAAAAAAAATGATGGATGACAGAGGTGCCAGTGCTGCTACATAAACATTGGTCAATCACGAGACTGTTATTTGACTCTAGTCTCTGGAGTTGGCCAAAATGGAGCTATCAGAAGAAGCAGAGCGAGAGAGACAGAGTGAGAGAGAGAGAGAGAGAGAGGGAGGATTTGACAAAAGCTACTCATCCTGAAGCAACGAGGTAGGTTCTTGGCTCTCGTGTTATCATCATGCCACCCCTTTCCAACTTTTCACTATGGTACCTACGTAATGGTACTTGAAATTGAAACAATAAGTAACGTGACTGTCACTATTTTTTAGAAATGTTATTAATATTGTATTATTTTTATGATATGATGTACGTGAGATAAAATTAATAATTAAAATTATTAAAATTAATTTAAAAGGCATGTTTAAAACATTTCAAAACCATTAAGAATAATACTAGATTTTTCATAACATTTTTTTTTGATAAAGATAAAAATGACAAGTTTGCAAATTTGAAGCAAGGACCTCCCCATTATACAACTTGCTAATGTATTTATCAGTTGAGTTATACTTTGAGAGTTTTATTTAATTACGGTTTCCAATTACTCATTATGTTTAACTTACATTACTTATTTCATTAAAATCGACTCTACACAAATATAAAGCACTAATCTTGCTAACTTTAGAAGTTTGAAAGCAGATTAACCTCAATTTCTGCATACTTAGGATCCATTTAACGAGTGTAGAAGTGAAATTCCACAGTGCAACCAAAATTATAGAAACGAAAATTATTCAATTAATAACAAGCAAGAAAGATTCTAAGAGTTCATAAAGCCAATTTGTCTCGAACGCATGTATCCTAACCAAGACTCATAAAATAATATATGCAATTTCACTTATACCTTGCAATGAAGATTAGAGTTCATTCGAGAAGTGTTTGAAATTCGTGTGTTTGGTTATTTTCTTTTTATTTGACAAGCACACTTAACTAAAAAAATTAATAAAGAAATTAATGCCACGAGCGTGGAATCCCATTTACCTCTCTAAAATAAAGTTTATTAGAACCCAATTGTGAAATTACCTTTTATCAACAACTGTTCCAAACTGGCCTTATCACAAAGTTTTTTTGTTTTGTTTTGTTTTGTTGATGTTTTTGGGGGGCTGTTTTTTTGTGGGGGAGTGGTCTCACAAAGTTGATTGAGGTGAAGTAATTTCAAAATTGAGTAATCCACCATCCAGCACCATAAATCCAGGAGTAATATATAAACCTCCAGCTCCACCAAACCCAACCACCTCCTTCGCTTTCACTTTTATTCTCCATAGATTTTCAAACCTTTTCCCTTCTCAGTGCAAAATTACTCCTGCTACTTAGTAGTATTTTAAAAACTCTCAAAAGAACTAAGCTTTAATAGTCCTTCCTTCCATTTTCTTGAACCAAATGGGGAGCCAATTTGTGGCTGCTTTCTTGCTTTCACTGACCCTTTACACACAATTGTTTATCGCCGAAACTGCCGCTCTTTTCTCATCAAAGCTGGTTCACCGGTTCTCTGGTGAAGCGGTGTCGTATTGGGCCTCAAAAGGTAGGAATGCTACTGGGCTACCTGAGCGTGGAAGCCTGGAGCATATGAAGGTGCTCTTGAGCAGCGATTTGAAACGCCAAAAATTGAAACTTGGGTCCCAAAATCGGCTTTTGGTTCCTTCTCAAGGAAGTGAAACCTATTTTTATGGCAATGACATGGGATGGTAACTGCTTTTTTCTTGATTTTTTAGATTAAATTTAGTGCATTTATCGTATAATGTGTTTGTATTATTGTCTATGTGTGTGGTCTTCTTTTCCCGTTTTTGTTGGTGGTTTTTTTGTGAAATGAGTGGAGGATAAAGGGTAGTAGAGGGTGGGGTGGGGGTGATGGTAGAAGGGGAAGAAAAGATCTTAATGTAGGTATTTTATTAAACATTTGAGGTTTATTTGTTTTTTTCCCTTTTGGTGGCGTTTGCTAAATTAGCAAGTTGGCTACTTGACTTTAATTTAATTTTTCCAAAAGAATGTGGCTTTTGTACTTCTTTTTCATAGTTTTTGAGTTATTTTACTGAATATATATTGCTGAACAAATAAATATCAAGGTTTAGACTAATTTCTGGTAATTAGTGTAACTTCAATACTATGGAATACTCCCATCAATTTTACGTAAATTCTCCCAAAAGACACTGAATTTTCTGTGTTCACAAGGAGAAAATGCATTGCATTTGTTTTTGTTTCCTCTTCATATATTAAAAAGAGAAAGAAGAGATAAAGGATTAAAGTGGGTAGCAGCGCTTCTATGCAAAGAGATTTTTTAATATGCTGGCGATATGGATTGTGAATCTTGATGGTCTTGAATGCCAATGCATTTGCTAGGTGAAATGCTTATAGTTAGTTTATTGGATGATCGGTGAAACTCGTCATTAAACTGCAATGCATTTTTTATTCCTTTCTTATTAGGCAGATAATGTATGATGAAATAATCATTGCCTTAGTTGGCATGAAACTAGACCCTGAATTTGATATATAAGACAACCAGCCTGCAAAGGGACTGTTCCCTCTTTAACCTTGGACTGTTCCAATTGCATTAATTGATTGTAGTATGCAATATCTGTAACTGAATGTTCTGTCTTGAACCTTGGCTTGGACTTTCTTTTTGTGTGGTTAATGTCTGCATGTTCCCATAATAGGTGATCAGTAAGTATAGGAACATGATAGCTCACAGTCATTACTTCTTGCGTAGCTTTACATCTGGTACCTCTGCACGTATGGGCAAGAGCGAGTATGTAGGTGACAAGAAGAGGAGCAAGGTTGAGGGAAGGTGATCAAAAATAGATAGAATCAGCATTTATTATGCCATATCTGCATTAATAGAATGTAATGCTGCAACGAACAAAAATCCATTTCTATTAGTGCTAGCTATTCTTTTTGTGAAAATCCACAATCTAAAGAGGTAAGGTATAATGTAAGATAAATTGGCATAATATGTGTCATTGTAAGATGGTTTGCTGTATTTCTCCCTTTGATTGTAGATTTATTTTTCTTACTTGAAAACTTTGATTTCTGGAAATTCTTACTGCAGGTTACATTACACGTGGATCGATTTAGGGACACCAAATGTTTCTTTTCTGGTTGCACTGGATGCTGGTAGTGATTTGCTTTGGGTCCCATGCAATTGTATACAGTGTGCACCATTGTCTTCGAGTTACTACTCTATGTTGGTAGGATATTATTTCATGTTCAGTATTTCTTATGAGCAAGGTATATAGGAAATAATAACTAATGCCTATTCATAAGTATAATTGCACCCCGATAACCCTGTTTTAGTTGCAGTTCATCCCTGACTTAAGGAACATCACTATCTATGTGGTGAAATCTGTGGCTAGAATGGTATTTATATGTGCTATATCATGATTTAGTTAGATGCAAACCCATAAAAATCCTAAAACTTTACGATCTTTTGGCCTTGTCTAAGCTTTATTTGAAATGATTTCTTTTAGACTTCTATGTTCTCAAAATGGGCCGAGAAATTTCAAATTGAATTAAAAAATAGCCTTTCACTTTGTATTATTTTCAGACTCTGTTTAGCAATATTTGAAATTTTGACGTTTGTTTTGGATAAACAACACGTGTGAGAAATCACTTTATATTCTTTTCCTTTTTCTTTCCTTTTACTGATGCATTACTATCTATTTAAAAGGAAGCCCCACAGATATTGAGCAGTGAGCTCCTTCTCTTGTACCTTCTCCAGCTTTCTAATAAAATTTTATGGGTCTGCTTTGGCTATAGAATAGTTTTTTAGGGATTCACCGTAAATAACTTCTATTTTACCCCACAACAAAAGAATTTTTCCAGCTTAGCTTTTTTCTTGTGAAACAGCATGAACTCTGTTGTTGGAATTAATCAAGGTGTTAAATGAATCTGATAAGTATAAAAGCCAAACAAGTCTTGCAAACAATGGTACCTTTTAGAAAATTTCATCCACATTGCACACTTTTACCTGTGTCACTCTGCTGCTATATGCCCTAGTTGCAAACTGCAGATCCATTTGCTTCGACTTGTGTTGAGCCAGCTAATAGTTGGAATCAGGTTTAGCAGTTAATTTTCCAATGATTGATTGGCAGGTGCTCCCTTGTGTTTGGGGCATCTATTATGCAGGATAAAGACCTGAGTGAGTATAACCCGTCCCAGTCAACCACTAGCAAGTCCCTGTCGTGCAGCCATCAATTATGCCAATTGGGTCCGAACTGCCAAAGTCCAAAGGAGTCATGCCCTTACACAGTCAACTACTACTCTGAAAATACTTCGAGTTCAGGATTTCTTTTTGAGGACCATTTACATTTGGCCTCAATTGATGGGGGTGCAAACGAGAGACTAGTCCAGGCTGAGGTCATCATAGGGTATGCTCACCTACACTAGCCATGCTGAACTCTGTAACTTGACATGTTCTGCGAATTTGAATACCAAAGTATTGGCTTTATCATTGATTGCAGTTGCGGCAGCAAACAAAGCGGCAGTTACCTGGATGGCTCTGCTCCGGATGGTCTTATGGGATTGGGACCTGGGAAAATTTCTGTTCCAAGTTTGCTTGCAAAATCAGGCCTGGTTCCACATTCATTTTCGTTTTGTTTCGATAATAGCTATTCCGGAAGCATTTACTTTGGGGACCAGGGGTCTGCAACTCAAAGAACTGCCAATTTTGTACCATTTGAAGGCAAATAGTATGTTTAACTGCTGACTCATAGGCTTGGTTAAATCCATCGTTGAATTTTCAATTTCTTTATTAGTTTAAAGCTTTATTTCTCTTTTTTGATTTGCCTATATTTTGGGTACCAGTTCTGGCTATTTTGTTAAAGTGGAAGATTATTGCATTGGGAGTTCCTGTTTCAAACAAACTGGATTTCAAGCACAAGTTGATAGTGGTTCTTCCTTCACCTACCTTCCTAATGATGACTATAAAACGTTTGTTGCTGAGGTTCTCTCTCTCTCTCTCTCTCTCTAGGTTTTGCTTTATTTTCTTGTTCAAATTCTAAGATCAATATTCAGTTCCTGATATTGGACAATACTTTCTTGGTTGTTATAGTTTGACAGACGATGTGAATGCTACAAGATCTGGAATAGAGGATTTTCCTTACTGCTATAAGGCTCGGTAAGATACTTGTGACTTGTAAGGCCTTCTCTTTTATCGGAGCTTATCTTTACTTCTTCTTCTGGTGCAGTTCACATGGACAACCAAGTGTTCCTAGCATGAAATTCATGTTTGCTATGAACCAAAGCTTTGTAATAGAGAACCCCATGTTTCACATCATTAACTATCAGGTGAGCTGGCACTTCACATCAATTTGCACAGCATGTATCCATGAAAAGTTTTTTACTGCTAGAATTTTTGTGACAATGAGCAAGAATTCACTTGGATTCAAAAGATGAATTCCTGAAACATTTATAATGCATAAAATGATTAGGTTGGTTATTGTTAAATTGTAACACATCTCCTTGTTCATGAGGCTTCAAACAGAAATATGCTATGTAATGAAGTATAGATCTTCACAAGATGACTTTCTTATCTATTAATATTTAAGTTTGAGTAGTTTCCGTAATCTGGTTAACATTTGAATTCCCCTGAATTTTGGGCTTTTCGTTTGACTCATAAGTAGAATCATTTATTGTCGGTAATTATTTTGCCTTGTTCCTGCTTTAGAGGGTTCTCTTGAGATAAATGAGTCTAACAATATTCCCAAAAATCTTACTCTGATGTGTTTAAGAAGTACAGTGAAGCATTTTAGCTTGTGGGAGACATGACTTGCCCAGACCTTTATCATTTTTCATGTTGGTCAAATTCCTGTAAACTACACAAACTTCCTTGCAGTCTTTCCTTTTTCTTGTTGCCAGGAGAAGTTTCTTTCTTTCGCATAACTAGACTTTGACGAGATTCATTGAGACAAGATTCTGAAATCCATTTTATGTCAGCTTTGTTACCTATAGTTCACTTGTTCTGTGATGATGTTGTCTGTTGGTGATGCTGTATCTTTTGTGGCTATATTTGCCAGATTGAATCTAAAGACTGATTTTGTTTGCGTTACATATATAGTACGTGTGTCACTGCTATTTATATGTATTCTGCGCATATATTTATCCGTTCTCCTCGATTTTAGCTTGCATTTCCACACAAGCATATATTCTACAATCATTTGTCTTTTGACCCCTTCTCATTCTATCTGTCTTCTTTGTTCTGTGAAAATCAATAGATATCTCAATGTTATAGAGTGCCTTACATGAGAATTGTGTTGGTGCAGGGAGCTGATTTGTACTGTTTAGGTATACTACCCATGGAGGGAGAAATTGGTATCATAGGACGTGAGTCCTTTCTCATTCTATGCTGCATATTTGAATCTTTAGTTGAGCTATTTTCCTTGTTATCAATTTTATTCCTCCTCGTTTACTACCCCGCCCTCTCTCTCTTCCCCACCAAAAAAAAAAAAAAAAAAAAACTCGCACACACCCCATCCCCGGCGCATGCGTGCACACACAAGGGAAAAAGGTTGTCCAGCTTCTCCTGTCCATTAACTTTATTCCTGCCAGTCTTGTACAATCAACTGAAAAAGAATATCCATCTTACATTTTTTTTTTTATGTGCACCCAGAGAACTTCATGACAGGGTACCGCATGGTGTTTGATTGGGAAAACTTGAAGTTGGGATGGTCTCATTCAAATTGTAAGTGAACTCTGTGTCGTCAATAAACTGGTGATGATTACATTTCAATTTTAAACTTTTTATTATCAATGACTGGCTTTTACTTGGATAATTGGATGATCTAACCTCCTTGAGTATGTGAAGATTCAAACTTAAACAAACTTAATATCAAATAAAAAATGGTCTTTATGCTGGAGAGATGTATTCTTGGAGCTAAGATCTACTTCTCTTATTGTCCTCATGATAGAATTCTATGTCATATTCTCACTGTTGCAGCTTGCATTTTCCCATAACAAAACTTAAATAACTGAAATCATATTGTTCGTAAAAAGTTGGAATGGGATTAGTTAACACTTAAGCAATAACAAGCAAAACTGAGTTATGTCATTGCCTTTCTGCTATTGATGGATATATTTTGCATCTCATTGTGCAAAATTGAATTTGATTTTCTCTTTCCATGGTTTGTTCTATGTGCTAAATAAAACATTGCCTCACCTGTATTTAATATTTGCTGTTTGAAGCATTTATGCTGTTTTCTTTCATGCAGATCAAGATATAACTAATGGTAGAACATTTATAGAAAATGCTAATATAGTGCTACTTCATATCTTCTTATGAGCAAGTGTGGTTACCTATCCTGTAAAGCTGAACATATTACACACCTCTGATGGTTTCCCCTTTTCTTTAGTGTCCCCCCTCCCTTCTCTTTTCTCTTCTTGCTCTCTGTTTTTCCAGCCTCTTTATTTCTTTCTCTTTCTTTCTTTTTCTTCATAAGTACTCCTAACATCCTTAGCCTTTCTATATCCTTGGTGAGAATATTTGTTTTTACTTGTATTTGCTGCTTTGAAGCATTAAAGACTGATTATGTATCCACAGGTCATGACATAAGTGATAGAGACAAGGTACATCTGGCACCCCCACCAAACAATGCATCTGTCAATCCATTGCCAACAAATGAGCAACAAAGAGCTCCTAGCGGACATGCAGTTGCCCCTGCTGTTGCTGGTAGAGCTCCTGCAGAACCTTCTGCAGCATCATCCCATCTCATTCTCTACCAGTATTGTAAATTGAGCTTCTGGCTTTTACAGTTGACTTTGTGGTTACACTGTTTGTTCTGAGCTCTCTATTGCTATGTATCTATCTGTAAATTTTTAATCTTTTGTCAAGATCATTAGATAAAAGGTTATTAATTTTTTTTATATTTTAAAAATTGTTTCATTTCATTTCAGAGATTTGTTTACAAGTTGTTATTTTCTTGGATAATGCCTGCAGCGATCTCTTTGATAGGCCATAGCTAGACATCTTTTGATTTTCCAGTTGACCTGGCTTGCATCATCCACTAGTGGTTGCATTTGGATGAGTGTTTTTTGTGGTGTTTTTTAAAAAATATTACTGTAGTTGTTTTAAAGATTCTCCTTAGTAAATGTGTATGTGAGATAAAAAGGTAGTTGAAAAACGTGTATGAAGTTTCTAAAAACATGTTTTTGAAAAACAGTGTCAAACAAACAGAGCCAGGTGTGTATTATAAAACCAGCTGAACTGAGCTAATCACCTCCTTTATGCATTCATAAAATTGGTTTGTTTGCTTAGGAAATTTACAATCTATTGAAGCTTGGCGTGTATTGTAACCAACTTGAGTTGAGTTTTAGCTTAATTTTTTTTTGTACATTGTTGTCATGTTTTATTATCAATCTGAGCTCGACAACTTAACATGATTTGTTTCTGGCTTTTGCTTGGTTAACAGTCAATTTCTGGGTTTATCCCTAAATTTTTACGGACCAAAGTGGACTAGCTGTTTTGTTTCGCGACAAAATGAGAAATTAATCCTGTGCTGTACTATCGTAATGCTCCTTATAGATTGGAATTGTTTGTTTTCTTACTCTTCTGAACGGCGTGCAGTAAGTTGAATTACTTAAAAGAGAAAGAACATCGTGTAGGATTCTATATGACGAAAAATGCCAGCAATTGCTGAATATAGGAAGATGGCTTTCTGGATTTGGTGGTTTTACTTCTTTAAGCAGAAGATTTCAAACTCCTTTTGCTTTTAGTCTTGTCTTTGTATCAAAAGCAAAATAAATTGCTTTTGATGGATCAGTATTCCCCAGTTTCAGAGCCTTATGGAGAGTTTGCCAATTTAACAGATTGACATCAGCACGATTCTAGTTTAGAGAGATTGGACCATTTTGAATTGAAAGAAGGCCATCAGATTCCAGAATCCCACTTCATTAGCTTTTTTCCAAACTTCAAAGCGGATTCCGATGGAGTTTTAGGAATATATGGACCATATGATCACACTGAGGACATTTAATCAGTTCTCGAAAATTCCTCCAGGTGAGGTGACATTAGACTCTCAAATGTTTCCTTATCCCTGGCAGGAATTTTTCAAGTTACTAGTGCATTAAGCCCATTGCATATTTGAGTGAGCTCAAGGACAAAATAATATGGTAACATCTATGCACTAGCTTTTTGTTGGCTATAACGTGATTCAATCAGAGACAAAGCAGGTGATATTCTAGCAGCAACCAATGTTCCTTTGGTGCTGATTTATGGGATATAACTAAAGGAAGAGGGGTAATCCTGGCAACTAGCATTTGCAGTCAGTATCGTCATCCGGCCTTTGTTTCTCCTGACACTAAACCATTTGTCACTAATAAGAAGGAAAAAACATGAAGAGAAGCAAGAATTTCTTCCTACGTCACACTGAATTAGAATAATCATGTAATCTAGATACTTAAAATCCGAATGTATCACATAATTGCAGCATTACTCCTCTAATTAAGGAATATTTGTGTGTGCTAGAAAAGTAGAAGGCCTAAGAATGCAAATAAGGATTAAAGATATCAGAAGGGAAAAACAAGAAAAAAGGACAATGTTCTTCGTGATTGATGGTCTATTTTCCGCGGAGTCGTCCATATTATTGATTGGATAAATAATCAATTTGGTCTCAATCAAGGTCTCTACTTGTGTATTGAATACGAAATTAAGATGAGCTTTCAAATGGTAACCGCCCTTCGGTCCATGCATGTAGACGTGAGAACTTAAAAGAGCCCCAAAAAGTCCAAGGTTTCAATAATAACGTTTTATCTTATCTAATACCTTATCAACTATACTAATTGAATACCAAAAACAACAAATTCATTAACTTTATGAAGAGGACTGAATGACTGAAGTTCGAGGATTTTCTCATATTGATCCCTGCGAGAAACGCGGTCTTAGTACTTGGAGTCAAATGATCAAAGGTCGGTGAATACTTTGACTAATCTACCATGCAAATTGCAAAGTAAATCCATTTTTTTTCCCCATATACTTGTTTATCTGTCAATGATTGTGATCAGTAGTCTTAGTTTGCACTGCAAATTCGATGGTCTTGATCAAGTTTCATATTCATGACTTTTCTTTGGTCGGCAATGGGAAACTTACCATATTGAAATGATGTACGTACGCTAATTAATCATGCAGTTTAGCATAGTAGCTGCATGATTAGATAATCTATATTTATATAAAGATGAAAATCCCGCCTCGGAGGATGGTGGGGTATCGTAGAATCTGGGAAAAATTTTTCTAGCTTCTTGTGAAAATGACGGTGATTTTGACACGGACGAAGGGGGAGTGGTCTTGCTAAATTGGATACAGGTGTTTCATGATCAACCACGACAAGTTTTCCATTAGGATGTAGCCCTTGATCGGATAGGGCTTATTTTTATTTATCATTTTGCCTTTTTTTTTTAAGGAAGCCATGGGAGATGGGCACCGGCTTTTCTGGTTAATTAATATAGAAGGCATGTGCCATTGACCTTGGGAAATGTTTCTGTTTGATAACATGAGGGTAAAATTATGGAAGTGATTGCTCTTGCCTTCCCTCGTAGGAACACTAAAAAATACATGCAGAATACTTTTGTGTTTGTGGAAATATTGTTGGAATAAATGATTAGAATGAGTTTTATGACTTGTTCTTTCTTTGATCTTTATGCATGGGGTGATTACTTGTATATTAACTGCCTAAAAATAAGAAATGCACTAAATACCCAACATTCTAATTTGGTTTATTCTCCCTTAATTAAAACTTCTAAGTTTTAAAAAATTGCTATTATTTGTTATGCCCTTTTCTTGAAGCCTGAGGAAGATTATAGATTAGGCGGCTCCTTGAAAAATTAAATAAGGAAAATAGTGGTTCGCAAATGATCATCTTTCTGGATCATTTAAAAAAATTATCGTTCCTCTTCTAGATGCTGGCAGGTGTCTCAGCTGGGGCAATTAAATTTATGGTCTTATTTAGTTTTGTTCATCCTCTTTTTTTTTTTTTTTTTTTTTTTCTCCACAGTTTCACCGACCCACCACAACCCCCACATAACCAGATAATCCACAA
>JAMWEH010000048.1:0-22522 GCA_024721245.1 Mitragyna speciosa | reverse complement strand
GCCAGAAACTTATCAAGAACTTCAAGAAACTTATCAAGAACTTCAAGAAACCTATCAAGAACTTCAAGAAAACTCAAGAACTTCTTCAAGAACCTAAAGAAACTCAAGAACACACTTGGACAGATTTAAAGATTTCAAGAATCACACCAAGTAAGTCCAAGAACTTCAAGAACTTGTATCCAAACACCAAGAAACTTCGAAGAAACTTTGAATAAATGTTTGTGCAGCACCGGTTTTTACCCCTTGTTGTGCACTCCTTTTTTATTCTCTATTTCCTCCTTTTCTTTGTGCTTTTGGCTCTTTCTTGTGTAGCACACCAATCTGCCTTTTTTTTTTTTTAAACGATTTTTCTGCCTTTTTTTTTTTCCTTCAAGAACAATACAAGAAATGACTCAAACTTCAAGAAAGTTGATTTGTGAATGTCTTAAGTTCAAGAATCTTCTTTACTTGAGAGTTTTTAACACAAGAAAAATCAAGAAAACACCAAAAAAACAGTCAAGAATCACAAAATACCACACAAGACCTAGAATTCTTGATTGAGAAGCAACCAAGAACGACTCTAAACAACCTAAGCACGAACTTTTATTCAAAGAAAACAACGAAAAAAATATGCAGAATTTTTTTTTTCAAGAAACGAAAGTAAAGACACAAGAAAACAACTTGTTGTCAAGGCTCGAAACTCTTTGACAACGACTCAAAGAAAGAAAAATAAATAAAACACAAGTTGCTTAACCAGGCTCGAAGCTCTTTGATAAACAACAAAAAAGAAAAAAGGGATATATCCGAATTTTTCCAAAGGAAAAATTGGATTGGAAAAAACCTGAAAAAAATCCAAGAAGATGGCTCTGATACCACTTGATGTGCGCACGGTTGCGTTGCCAAGAAAGTCTTGGATTTCAGGTATGCAACTCGTTGAACTCAAGACCTCGTTTGATTCGTGAACCAAGGAACCCTTGACGTGGAGTTGTTTTGCCTTGAATCTTCCCTTGAAGATGAGCACGCCTATAGGAACAACTAGACTAGACCAAGTTGAGCGAGTTCAATCGTCTAACCTAATTAGCTCTAAAGACTTGATCAAAAACACAAGAAAAACTCTAAGCGAAGTTGGTGGTCGCCACAAGCAAGCTTGATAAGACCAAGAGTAGTTCTTAATCGACAAAGAACCAAGAAAATTCTCAAAGAGAAACACACAATATTTTCTGAAAATTCTTGATTAAAATTCGTAACTAATAATATGGCCTATAAATAGGCTTACAAAGAACATTCTAGAGTTGTGAAAATAGACTTAACTTCTAAGACAAAACCTATACTAATGAAACTACCAAAACAAAGCATGAATTAACTAAAATAACTAAGTCTATTACAACTCTAAAGACCTAAAAATCGTAGCTAATAAACCCTAATGGGCTGGCGGTCCATTAAGCCCACAAAACCATCAATTGGACTTTAATTCTTCAAGCTCCCCACTCGTGTGGCCCATGAAGTCCTCATCCAATGTTTGTTCAGCCCAAATCACATTAATGAGTTGTTTAGATTGATCCTTTGAGCCCAATTGCAAAGCCTCCTCATATGAGTCCAATATGAGTCCATGCAAAGCATCCTTCATTCTTCTAGTTCTTGCTCTAGTCATTGGACCATCCAAACCTTTAAGCACATCATTAGAGCTCCTCAAACTCGATCCATCATCCTTGGAACGTCCCCTTGAAGGTCTCCACCTTGGGACTCATCATTATTAAAAAATTAAAATTTAGCACAAAAGTGCAAACATGCCCCTCCAATGTTTGAAAATAAATGGTGTGTCAAAATTTGGTGTCTACACTCTAAAAGATGAAGAACTACACTATTTGTTAAGGAATGTAAAGAACCAAACATGATGGAGTTTTGATTTGCACTTGCTTTATCTTTCTCAAGCAAGATTTTTGCCTTGAAGAGCCAACTTCATTACCTTGTCCTTGAAGACAAAACATCTCATGAGTGACTAATTTATTAAGCAATAGTAACAACCATAATTTGGATCATTAACTCATCTAGCTTTCTTCAATCATTTCATCTCAAGGATTCAATAAGTTTGGCATTGAGAAAATTATCAAACAGGCCTTACAAATTAGAGTCTAGGAAAATATATTCTCTCTTTTACATCTCCTTTAAGGTTGGCTATCTTCTTACTCCATCTCATGTAGAGTCTTACTTTTCTCTCACTTTTTGAATCACATTTACAATAATCTTGATGGGTAATATGTTCTTTTGCCATAGACTTTTGTTGTCATATTTTTTCGGAAAGCTTACCCTCTTCTTAACTTCTTGTGTTTCCTTACTTCTATGTTCAACTTGAATAGGTACCATGGTTTCATTTGTTGCAATATTCGATTTCATGTCATGGGCACAAATAGCTAATTCTTCAAAAAGATGCAGCTCAAATTCTAGTATACGTCTTAAACGCACCATCTCTATCGCAGAGGTCTCAAAAAGTCTAACTTCATAGCTCAAACTTAAAGTCTAACTGTGCAATTTAAACTTAAAGTCTTCCACCTATTGATGTGATCGATAACAGATTTATCTTTCCATTGATGAGCATTAATCAACTTTCTTTTGTTAATAGTTCATTGAGTGCTATAGAAATAATTGAGAAACTCTTGCTTAAGTTGCTTCCAACCATCAATGGATCCATACTCGAGATTAGTAATCAAACGCATTGCTCATTAAGGATATGACCAACTATTTGACTAGGGGTTGGCTATAAGTTCTAGCATTGTTGCATGTCTCAACAGAGTGTGCTATATGGTGTTTTGAATTTTCTTTGTTGTCAAAATATTGAAATCTCAGAGATTGATAGCCAGGAAAAAATCATGAGATTGTCAATCCTTGTAGTGTAAGGCTTGGCATAGATAAGACTTGATTTTGAGTCCATTCATATTTCACCTTGATCATGCTTTCAACAAACTCTTTTAATTGATCAATAGGAATTGTTCTATTAGCAAACATAAGCACTTTTTATCATTTTTTTTTCCTGTTGCTTAGATGAAGTTTCAGCCTCAACAAGGCCAAAAGATATCTTTAATCCAATGTGATTTCTTTCGGTTACGCCATCTCTTCGATTGATAAGTTCAGAAACTACAGCATCTTGATCTTCAATATACTTTATCATTACTTCCATCATCTTTGTCACGTTTGTGTTACTCCTCCAGGATTTGAATTTTGTGTCATTGTGCAAAGCATTACAGAAGAGGTAATAGAGATAGCAAATCTTCAAAGAAATCTTGATTGTAGAATCCCATAGAAAGATACCAAATTATTACTTGATAGATCATCATCATCATGTATTCAAACTTTTGAACCAAAACCAATTTTTGAACATTGGAAGAATTTCTTGAATTGAAGCACCAACATTTTTTAACCTCAAAATAGAAGAAGAAAATTTGGTAGCTTAGTGCCAAGAAGAGGAGTTGATGTAGACGGAACTCTATAAGGGCTTTTTCATCATACTCCTTCTTACTTGACTACTAACTTAGGGTATTACATGATCAGTAGTTTCAGACTTATCAACTATGAAATGAATAGCTATAGATTTGTCATTCTTCAGAGCCATACATTTAAATCTGTAGTTGAATATGTAAAGAGAAGAGATGGAACACAGAGTTTATGCAACAAGTTTTAAGTTCATGATAACATATAAGAAAAACTATGACAAATATAAAATATGTAATTTTAAGAAAGAAAATATCACAATCTCTAAGAAAAATCTCAATAAGGTAGAGATCTTTTGATTTTTATCTTTAAACGTTGACTCAAAATTTAAAACTTATTCTCAAATTGATTGTTGACATTTTCAAATATTGACACAGAAGACTTGAATAGTTTGATGAGAATTTCAAATCCTGATATGATGAAGACCTGAAGAGAGGGCTTGATGAATTGCAAATCTTGATACAGAGAATATGTAAAGTATTTAATTGAATACTTAGAGCTTCTCTAGCCTTGGGATTTCAATAACATGTATATGTATAAATATATCTAGCTACCTAGAGCTAACCCTATATTTATAATTTAGGTTGGAGAGAATAGAGGACTTGTATTACATGTATATTTTGTTACTTGTCTCTACATAAATCAAATCTTATGCCATTAGCCTTTGAAGAGATGTAAATATATAAGGAATACACTGCCTTAAATAATATCTTTTTATTTTCTATTTACTAGTAAATAGATAAATCTTAATGTGTATATACTTTATTGGCCAAATCTAGTAGACATGTAATGTGACACAATTTTATTAGAGTAACCACTTAAAAATATTTGACTTATCAAACTACCTCATTTTTGACATATGGAGCAATATATAAGAGGCAAAATAACTAGTTTCTCAAATATGGATAATATATGACAATATTTAATTGGACGATTTATATGCCACTTAAATTAATTTATAGACAAATAGAAATTTTAATTAAACTAAAATTTCATTGTTTACAAAAACAAAATCCACTTTTTTTTTTTGCCATCCACTTTAGATGGCTATATAATCAAATTTTTTTTAACTTTAAATGGCAATAAGAAATACAAGTACGAGATTTTGAACCTACTTTTGATGGCAAAACTATTTCTTTCCCATTTATGGGTGTTGTTACTACCAGAGCAATTTTTGCTTCAACTGAGAAAATAAGCATTGTTATCACCAGAGCAATTTTTGCTTCAACTGACAAAATAATCCCTAGCAAAAAGTATTAATTATTTGAACTTATCGCTTTCTGATGCCACTGCACGCGGTTAATTTTTTGTCTATCTCTTCTGGTAACCCTTATCCTTATCTTACAGCCACTGTTTTTCTCCAATTTTGCAGTTAGTCGATCACTAGCTTTTCTCCAATTCCAATATTACAAAAGTAGTCTATTACTGTGCATATTCCCTCTCAAATCCATTCACAAACACTATCTCTTTCTTGCTCCCCTAAATTGCTATGTCTGGTTTTTTTTTATCTTGATCCAACAAGCTTTATTCCTTTAATTTATGAAACGAGAAACTACAAAAGGTCTCTCCTTAAAATTACAGAGTAGAAATTTCATTACATATGATACAATTGTAGCAGAGGTCAACTTTAGAGGAGAAACCCAATCTAAATACAATTCTTGCTTGTTCTAGCTTAAGCTTCCCATATGAAGATCCCATTTGAATATTGAGCATTTTGACTATTTTAAGAATGATGGTGTTATGAAAATCAAAGGAAAAGGATTCTTGATGATTTTATGCATCGTGAAGAGACAAAACAAGAGGGCAGCCAATTGGGTGGGAAGAGAAATGTCGCTTGTAGGGGCAAGGGGTCGTAGTAAAGAATGCGAAGGAAAAGAAAGGAAGAGAATAGATGAATTGGGCGGTGGAAAAATTAGACTGTGGTTTAGGGAGGGACAAAAGGATTTTTTTTTGGAGAAGAGAGATAAACAAGGGACAAAAATTATAGGTAGAAAAATAGTGGTTTATCCAATTCATAAAGGGCAATTTTGCCATTTAATTCAAATTGCTCTGCAGAATATAAATTGCTCTTGCAATAACAATTGTGCCCATTTACATTTACTAAGGAGGTGTTTGATAACCTAATTAAGAGCTTAAAATTAATTGGTTCAGATGTAAAAGACATTAAGACTGTTTGATAACCTAAAATACAACTACTTAAGTAATTAAGTGCCACTGAAAAACTAAACAAGACGTAGTATAAAAAAATAAGTGATATCAAGTGCACTTATCACTTAATACTAAACACGCTCAGACGTCAAGTTTTAAATGATATATTTATATCACAAATATAACCCTATAAACATACGTTTTATACCTATCCTTCTTTCTCTTCACTTTCTCGGTGTTCTCTCTCGCTCTCTTTCCCCTCTAACAACTCTCAAAACTTTTTATCACCATTGAAGATAATTTTGCATCCTATTTTCTCCCTCTTTGTTGTCTAAAGGTATGTATCATGATCTCACATATATGTGTGTTGTTTGTAGTAATTATACAATATTTATATATGCATATATTCTTAATCTATTCACGAGGACGGATGAATTGTTGAAAATTAATTTAAATTAACCAAAAAAATAAAAAAAAGGAAATAAATCTAACGGTAGGGTTGGGTGAGGGAACAAACAGGTATCAAGAGAAGGGGGAATAGAGGGTGGAGTTGGGGTGAGAAAAACCAGTAGCAGTGGTAGAAAAGAGAATAGACATCGCATACGGATAGAAAGGGGTGTCTACGGGATTGGGGGTTGGGCTTTCTAAGTGCCTAAGAAACTTTGCTAATGTAAAGATCAATGGGTACTAACGGCAACGAAAAGAGGGATGTACAACTGTGGCATCCCTATAAACTGGATTGCCGTTTAAAAAGTTAAGTTAACTCTAGTCCAAAACCTTTATCAAACCAACCACCAATGTTCTGTTTATGTTTGTTTCAATTCTTTTGGGCCCATAGTTTCTTCATAAAGTAAATAATCCATTTGAATTTCTGTGATAGATTATGGAAGTCCAATCACGTGCATTAATGTTTTAACCATTGACGACAATCGTCTTTTATCTGTTGTGTTGGTCCAAGTCATTGTGCAATTTCTTGAGCCTTTTCTCCATTTAACTGATTGTTGTTTTCACACAATTTTAGTTTTGTAAAATTCTCATCATTTAGTTTTTAATGCTATAAACTCATCATAACCAGTACTTGTTTCTAACTCCTTATATTAAAGAAGTGAAATTCTCTATGATTAGTTTAGTATAACCAATTTAAGGCAACTTATATTAAATGAGGATTCTTAAACACCTGCAAGTTTATAGCATTAAAAACTAAAATGATAAATTAAAATTTTCATTTTTGTTATGCTTGTTTCACCACTATTCAGTTCAGTTGAGAATAGCTATTTTAAAGGTCATTTGAGCATGTTATTTTTTTGAGATCATTTGAGCTGATTTTTCTATGTACAATACTTTATGTGAAAAATTACATATTATTGTTGATAGATTGCCTCAGAGGATATGCAAGCTGTTATAGGTTCCATAGACATTTGGTTCAACTAAAATAAGAATTCTTAATATAGCCATGGATGTTATCGCAACAACAGGCTAAACATAACAGTTAGAAAATAAATAGTCAATACTAGTTTCACATTATTAACTTTGTTTTTCAGCTGGAAACTGTTACCATGTATAATTTTGAAATAGGCTTTAAAAATTTATCATGTGTATGTATTCCTGACTTTTTTTTGGAGAACTTCATTAATATTTTTGTGTTAATTTTTTTGGAGTTCAATTTCAACAAATTTGCTTTTGGGGATCTGTATGACGCTTACAACTATTGAATCCAAAAAATGAACATGTTACATTCGTGAAAGTTTGAAATAAAAAATACTTTAGCTTACTTGACTTTTACCTTCGGATTGAATATATAGAGCATACAGTTCTTGTTTCTTTTCTTGAACTTATTTTTGTTCACCTAAGATCTTTAAACTTATTTAGCATGATCTGTACTCATATTAGTCTAGTTTGCATGTAGAAACACTAAGCTTTTTATTCAAATTTATCTTTTAAAAATGTAATGGATGAACAATATTCCATTGAGAGAACCAAGGAAATCCATGTTGGACAAGATAGAAACGTTCTTGGTCCGTCCCATATGCCAAATTGGCATCCCCAAACTTGATCACTTTTGCATCATTTGAGGCTTTCTTCTTTCCATATCTTGGAGCATGGAGGAACTGATCTCCAATGTATTTAAGTTGATATTGTTCCATTTTTATTTTATTTTACATGAGTTTTGTGTTCTACTTGCTTTCCAAATTTTACTTGTATATAAAGAGCTACTTGTTGGATGGAACCTATTAATAGATGATAAGGATGCAAATTAAAACTAAATATAATTTAATTTTAATGGAATATTATGTGTTATATTTGTAGGGATGAGATCTGAAAATAGTGGTAGAGCTAACTAGAAAGATCCAGTTCTTTTGAGATGTTATATAGACTTGTGTTTGGAAGAAGCTGCTACAAACGCTTTTGTGGAGGTAGTTGGAAAAAAATCATGGGATAAAATTAGAGTAGTTTTGAAGGAGGAAAGAAATTGTGATTTCACACAAAGCAATTGAAAATGAATGGGACTACTTAAAAAGAAAATATCAAGTGCGGACAAGATTGATAGGAGTGACAGGTAATAGTTACTATGATCCACAGACTAATGCAATAAATTGGAGCTCTGAACAATGGAATGATTACATAAAGGTACATATTAATTTTATATTTTTTTAGATTAATTTAGCATATGCATAGGAATAAACATAATTAAATATTATGATTTATATTACAGAAATATCCTGAAGCAAAACAATTTCGATTCAAGTCATTAGAATATCTAGATGACCTGAAGGCATTATTTGATGGCATGGGAGCAACATGAAAAGATGCTTGGGAACCATCTAAACAAGAATTGCCTAAGAGTACATGGGAACCATCTCAGGAAGGATTATCTAAGGATGACATTGAAGTTTGTTCACAAACATATGTCAACCTTGAAAAAGAATACGTGGACATACCTGCTTCGTCAACTACATTGATGCCTGAGAAGAAGCGTCGAAAGAAAAATAGTTTTGAGAAATTAGATAATCTTGATAACCAATTAATGTCAGTTCTTAAGACATTGGAGCAATTAGATGGGCCTCAGTTCTTAAGACATTGGAGCAATCAGATGGGCCAAGTATTGATGAATGTAACAAACATTTAGATGAGATGGAAACCCTAAATGAAAATGACCCCCTGTATATTACAGCTATTTGTATTTTCTGTTAAAGTAAAGCTCACAGGGAACAATGGGTCCGTATGAGTAATAAATCTGAAGAAATTAGGAAAAATTGGTTAGCAATGAATGGAAAAAAATTAGGCCTACTTTAGATTAGGATTTATTGAATGTTAGTATTTTTAATAAACTCTAGAATTTTGGAGTATTTTTTTTATTTTGGATAATAATTTGTATCTTATAATTTGGTTGTTGGATATTATAAATTATGTGTAGACACCAAATTTTGACATTCTTTTTGTCAAAATATATGTGTTACTTCATTTCGGGAGTATTTTTGTATTTTCGGAGGTCGATTACAATTTTCATGTATGTTATGACTAATTCGTTGCATCGGGGGCAAAATGGTAATTTTACCATGTAAATATTATTTTATTTTATTTCATTTCTTAAATACATAATTTTATTGTTTTTATCATTATTTTTAATTTTAATGATTTTTGAGAGTCATTTATTATATACTTAAAATTTTAGTATTTTTTTAACTTAATGGCACATTTTTCAATGCACTCTTTTTGTGAGAATTTTTAAGTGAAAAAATTTTATATGTACATTTTATATATTCATAAATTTTTTGTATAAATTTCATGATTTTTAAAAATCGTTTAGTATTTATTTCACTATTTTACCTTTTTTCTATTAATAGCACATTTTTCAATGTTATATTAATTTTGAAACTTTATGGCAAATTTTATTTAGTTATTCCTATAACTCTAAATTTTAGTATTTTTCCTTATTAATTTTAAGGGAATCCAAGCATCTTTCATTTTTATCCTATTTCACTTTGTTCTTCTTTATTTTCCTTAAAAAATTTTCACAAAAAAAAAAAAAAAAAACAGTAGCGTTGCTGCTGTTGCTTTTGCCATAACTTCTGAATCACTCCATCACCCACCTAAAACTACCCTTCATCAGATTTTAAGGGATTTACTCAAATTTCTTTCTGACTTCACCATCATCACATAACTTCATCCCTCACTACACAACTCCCTTTCCCTTGCCAGACATCTTCTTGAACCAGAGCAAAAAGCACAACACAGATACGTTTCCCTCTACCTATCCCTCTCTGCTGTTGCTCACACCTGCACAAAAAAAATCACAAACAATAGACAATTCACTCCCCTCTCCCTCTCCCCTTTCGGCTCTCACAGCACATACACACACACTATACACACACACTATACACACACTCCATTCACTAACCCTCACACACCTTCAAAAAAAAAAAAAAAAACACACCACACTCTCTCTCGGCAAAATTCACTGCAGCACAATCCCTCACAAACTCACTCTTGTACTCACAGACAACCATTCACAACCACACAGACAATCACAAAACAGAGTTCACATCTTCTTCAATGGGCTCCCACAACACACACAATCAACAAACACACGTACAATACACACAAGAACACACCACAGACACATTGCACATCACTCACTCATTTGCATACACACCTGCAAATCACACGCCCAGACAATACACACAAGAACACAACCACAAGACCAGATTTCACACACAGGCACACACGCACACCTGCAAGTACACGCACGCACGTCACAAACAGCACACACACTCACACACAACACACACACAAACAACCACAACCACCATTCCACCATCCACCAAAGGCCGACCATCACCACCGCCAGCGCACCACCACCAGAACAGAACCACCGCGACCAGCTCACCGCCGCCACCCCGGGGGTGCCGCAGTCAGTTCAGACCATCGTCAGCTACCACCACTGCATTCCATTCCAAACCAAGTAAACCCAATTCCCCTCTTCATTAGATGATTATTTTGTTTAATTTATTGTGTAATCTGAACAAAGATTAGATGGATTTGAGTACAATGTTATTAATTAGAGATTAGGAAGTTTAAAATCTCATGATCGGAAGTTTGAGGTGAGGGAATTTTTTTTTTAGAATTTTCGGTTGGTAGAGAGAGAGATCGAGAGAGAGGGAAATAAGAGAGAGAGATCGAGGAAAAAGAGAGAGAATGAGAGAAATCAGAGAGTTGCTGAAGAGAGAAAGAAAAGGAAGAGAAAAGGAGAGAAGAAAAAGAAATGGGAATCTGGAAAAGTAGAAAAGAAAGAGAAGACAGAGACTGAAGAGAGCTTGAGGAGAGAAAAAAAAAAGAGAGAGAGGAGAGACTGAGGAGAGAGGAGAGACCGAAGAGAGACCGAGGAGAGAAAGAGACCGAGGAGAGACCGAAGAGAGACTGAGGAGAAAAAAAAAAAGAGAGGAGAGACCGAAGAGAGACTGAGGAGAGAAAAAAAAAGAGAGGAGAGACTGAAGAGAGATCGAGGAGAGAAAAAGAAAAAAAAAAGAGAGAGAGACCAAAGAGAGACCGAGGAGAGAGGAGAGACCGAAGAGAGACCGAGGAGAGAAAAAGAAAAAAAAGAGAGAGAGAGAGAGACCGAAGAGAGAGAGGAGAGATCGAGAAGTGACTGAAGAGAGAACGAGGAGAGAAAAAGAAAAAAAAAAGAGAGAGAACCGAAGAAGCAGGAAAAAAAAAAGAAAGAAAAAAAAGTCTTAGGCAGGAAAAAAAAAAAGAAAGAAAAAAAAGTCTTAGGCAGGAAAAAAAAAAGAAAGAAAAAAAAGTCTTAGGCAAAACTACGTCGTTTTGGCATGAAACGACGTAGTTTGGTTAGTTTTTTTTAGTTATTTATTTTTATTATTTTCATCAGATTATATATATTATACATTTTGCCCCCTTAGGTTCTTAATTGTTTGATTATGCGCTTCAATACTTTTAGTTTACTTTCATTTAAGTCCTTATTTATTTTAGTGACCCCTAGAATTTTGTAATTCCTTTCAATTATGTCCAAATTAATTGCAATATGGTTCTAATATGTCTGGAAATTGCAAGTTTATACCTCTAAGTTTGCTGAAATTGCGAATTTGTCCTTAAATCTTGCTGAAATTATGTTTTCACCCCCCTACGGTTTGCTCTAGTTTTCATTTTTACCCCCCATGCATTGCTGGAATTGTATTTTGACCCTAGAATATTGCTGGAAATTGTATATTAGTCTTGAATATGTCTAGAAAATTACAATTTTATACCTCTAAGTTTGCTGAAATTGTGAATTTGTCCTTAAATCTTGCTGAAATTACGTTTTTACCCCTAAGTTTGTTCTAGTTTCACATTTTTACTCCCCATGCGTTGCTGGAATTGTATTTTGGCCCTAGAATATTGCTGGAATTGTATTTTAGCCCTTGAAAGTTGCTGAAAATTTGTAATTTGGTCTCTAGTGTTGCTGAAAATTGCTATTCTTGTCCCCCAACCTTGCTGAAATTTTATTTTTGCCATTATACTTTGCTGGAATTACATTATTATCCTACAATCTTGCTGGAAATTATATTTTTGCTCATAACTTGCTGTAATTTTTATTTTTGACTCCACATATTTACTGAAATTTATTTTTCATCCTTTAAGCTTGCTGTAAATTGCATTTTTGTTCCTAGAACATTGCTGGAAAATACATTTTTTACTCTAGACTTGTTGAAATTCATGTTTTTGTCCCCCAATTTGCTAGACTTTTCACTTTTTACCATAGAATATTGTTAGAACTTATATTTTAACTTTAGACTTGTTAAAATTGACATTTTAATTCCTAAACTTTTTCTTAAATTATATTTTTTCCCTAATTTTGGGATATTTGTGTTTTAACCTAAAATTTTAGAAAAATCTTATTTTTGATTCAGAACTTTTCTTTTTTATCTAATTAAGGTCTTAATACCTTTCAATTACGCCCTTTGTGTTTCTAAGCTTTAATCAATAACCCGATTTAAATTTTTATTTATTTAATTAATGATCATATTAGTTTCTTTATACCTCTTTATATTATTATTTTGGTGTTTTTATACATTGTGTTAAAAGTTTAATTACATATTATTGTATTTTCTTTATTTAAATTAAATATATATTTTTAAATGCTTAGTTAGTGCTTTTAACTTTTATTTGTTGTTGTTATTATAATTCCCTTGCATTTTATCCCTTGATTATAGTGGTTAATATTGCATTATTTACTTTATGATTTGTTTATCCAAAATATTGGCACCTTGACGTGTTTATTCGTTTTGTTAGTATTGATACCAAGTCTTTGGATGGGAGGTACCTTTGTTATCCTTTTAATTTCTCTTTATGTGCTCCTATGTTTTTTTATGTGTTTTTCTTTATGTATTTTTAAGTGTTTATTATTTTATTTATATGTGAGCATTTATTTATGTTATGTTATTTATTTGAATTTAATTTTAATTATTCAAAGGAATGTAATAGATAGGTAATATTCTATTTAACGAAAATTTTGTACTTAGATAGTTAATGTAATAGATAGTTTATATTTTCATCTAGTTAACAAAAGCTTTTGTATTTTAGATAGAAAATGTAATAGATAGGTTAGATAGGCTATTTTGATTATCTTTTTTCCATTTTAGATTGTAATTAGGTTTTTCTCCGGTGTAATAGTTAGGGCTCTTGTGTGCTATGTGTGCTATGTGCTTATGTGTTTTATTCGCTTTCCCTAGGACTTTGCATCTAGAATATTATGCTTGTGTGCTATGTGCTCCTATGTGCTATTATCTGCTTTTATGTGATTATTGCTTTAATCTGTGTTTTATTTATTTACTTACTTTATTATATATATGTGTATCGTCGCCACACTAGTCCAACGCTAGTTGTGGTTAATTTCGGTTTCTTCGCTAGTCCAACGCTAGCGGAGAATTTCTAGAAAATAGGCTAGTCCAATGCTAGACCTTTAGGTCATTTTAGTATTAAAATCACTTTCTCGTGTGCATTTCATCTCATTTCACACACATTTTCTCTTTTTTAGGCCTTTTTTCATTTTTGTATGATTTTTTATATACTTTATCACTTATTATCTATTTTAAACATATGTTTAGTGCATAACATTTAGACTCCACTACACATAGAATCTTAGGTCATTTGTGTGATTTTTTTACTAAGAAATAGTCATCTACTCACGTGGGAAGCGGTGGCGTACATGCCGTTCCCCCCTCCGTGAGTAGGAATAGCTAGTCACGAGTCTATTAGTTCCCCGTACCCGTTATGTTGCATCCCTACTTTCTTTGTTCACTTACTATCTATATTACTATTTTCCTTTTCTTTTGCATTCCATTTTGCATCTATACTCGTGACTCCATCGAGGTCTAGACTCGGGTTTCGCAATTAATGCGATAATCCGACCAAACCTCAATGGAATATTTTGTCCCTTAACGATATCTATTTTTTAGGACTAGATTTGCATTCATATAGTTGCATCCAAATGTGATAAAATCTTAGGGTTATATTAGGAAAATTTGACTAAACCTCGCAACTAGTTTCGGCTAGGTTGAAAGGGTGCCTTAGGCGCGAGCCTTTGCCTTCCCTTTCTTCAACTGTGACTCCCGAACCTTTTTCTCTTGTTTTCAAAGACCTGGAGTTGTCTAAAAGGGTTTTTCTTGTTTTTTCTTACATTTTTCTCAAAAATCATTTTCTAAATAAATCATTCTCGATTTTCTTACCTTTTATAAAATATTTTCTGGTGACTTGGTACACCAAAACTCAATACCAAGTGGCGACTCTCTTTTCACTAAAAACCCTTTTTTAGACTCTATTTTCGGGCCCAAAAATCGTCGCATTTTTCAAAGTCCCATTTTAGGCCCTTTTCTTTTTGTTCTTCAAAATAAAGCATTTTCTAAAAATCATATCTTTTGTCAAACTATTTTTTATAAAGTATTTTCTAAAAATCATTTTACAAAAACCTACACTCTTTTTCCAAACAATAAATTATTCCCTTTTTCCGTCTTTCAAAAAAATGGGGCGCGACATTATGTCATTGGGATTTGTGTTAAATTTGTTAAAAATGATATTTTAATTTGTATGTTACACTTTCAAATTTTATTACATTTGTTTTTGAAAAAATATGTTTTCTTATAGTATTGACAGATGCTGACTGAGGAGCAAAAGAAAATATTAAAGATCATGGTAATAATACTTATTATAAAGAGATTGAAGAAAAAACGTATTGGAAGAAGACCAGACACTAATTCGATGCTAAGTGGTTTTGAATATGTTAAGGAAATTATTCACGGAAATCCAGCACATTCCATAGAAATGTTACGTATGGAAAAACGAGTATTTTTAAATTCATGTACTCACTTTCGACATAGAGGTTGGTTAAAAAATAGTCGTTATATTTCGGTTGAAGAAAAAATAGCAATGTTTCTTGTGAAGAGATTTCAAGAGGAGATTTCAACATTCAACTCATACAATACATACATACTTTTATGAGGAATTACGTGCAATGTTGAACTTTGCAAAGGAGATGATTATCCAAATTCTAACTCAAATACGTGTCAAAGTCAACAACATCGCCGACTTTGGCAAGCATTTCAGGTAATATTATATACAATTATAATTAGATAGAAATTTATAATTACGTATTATATATACCATTTTAATAGTTTTTTTTTATGTAAGGGTGCAATTGGAGCACTTGATGGCACTCTGGTACATGCTATTATACCACTTGAGCATCAAATCCCTTATCGAGGAAGAGGACAAGAAAAATGTTTCCAGAATGTACTTGCAATTTGTGATTTTAACATGATTTTTACATTTGTGTGGGCTGGCTGGGAAGGAGTAGCATATATTCTAGGGTGTTATCAGAGACTATCAGAGATCCAACAAGCAATTTTCCGTTTCCTCCACCAGGTAAATAATTTGTAATAAAATTTGAATTAATTAAGTAGAATCTTACTACATAATATGCATTATTGCAAGTAAATATTATTTATGTGATGCAGCCTACTCTCACACGCGTGGATTCATGACTCCTTACCGAAATATACGTTATTGGTTATCTGATTTTCAAGGTGGGGATCGTCCAACAACGAAAGAAGAGCGATTTAATCAAGCACATGCTAAATTAAGGAATGTAATTGAGCGAGCTTTTGGAGTACTGAAAACTCGTTTTCCTATCCTCAAAATGATGGCACCATATCCTTTTTCAACCCAACGAGATATTGTAATTGCATGTGTTGCTATATAATTATCTTCGAAGAATGGGTGTCACAGATTGTTGGTTTCAAGATTTCGAAGATGAAGATGTTATAGCAGAAAATCCACAACAACTTCAAGAAAACACGACAAATATGGAATTTGGAGGAGGAGCTCGACAAGCTGATCAAGTTTTTATGCTCAACTTACGTGAGCAAATTACAAATCAATATTTTAACTCTTGAGAGAAATATACATCTAGATACTAGCTCTTTTTTTTCTTAATAATTTTGTGAGATAATTTATTATTTTTTATGGTTCCATCTCTTTTTAATATTTTTTAATTATTTTGTCATTATTTATGAACTTTAATTATATACATTTATAGTCAAATGTAAGAAGATAAAAAAATTATAAGAAATAAATTGATACCAGGATAGATTATAAAATTCATCAAATTCAGCATTCAGTTATATATTGTTATAAAAATAACATACTAAATTCAAAAGGATAAAATTGTAAAATTTACGAAATTCAGCATTCAGTCACATATTTTTATCAAACAGACACAATAAATTCAGCATTCAAATTCAGATATGAACTTATAAAATTTTCAATACTTAAAATTCAGCAATTAAGTGATTCAGAATTCAGATTTCAACATTCAGATTTTAGAATTCATATTTTAGTTTTATCAAACACCTCCTAAGTTAATAAACCTGTGATTTGGATACTTTCAGTATGCTAATGTGCATTACGGTATAGGCTTAAAATATGAACTTCCCTGTTTTTTCTTTTGAAGCAGCAAGAACTTTGGTCAAAACCAAAAAGATTGGAAACAAGACAGTGACTATAGTTTGGTTTCCTGGCCAATCAAATTAGTCTGATTCCAATTTGGTTTTGGCTTTCTAAAACCAAGAGTGAACAAAACATCTTTCAAAAAAAGGGTGAACAAAAAAAAAAAAAAAAACTACCGAAATCGCAAAACCCGACACTGATGTGTAACCCTAATGCCATTCCTTTTTAGTGATCCAGTCCCTTCTTACATTTCTATCCAATTGTTGCATCACGCCTTTTTTTGAAAAAACAAGAAAAAGACATTAGAAAGAAATAACATGTAAAAAAATATAGTAAAAGGAGGGGCATAGCAAGGGGTCACAGTCGAGAAATGGCAAAAACAAAAACAAAACAAAAATTAAAAAATAACCCAAAGAAATACGAAAAATAGAAAAAATGAAGATGGTAAAACCAAAGACTATGTTTGACAAGAAGGTTAAATAAAAAAAAATTAAGACAGGAAAAATTGGTGATATCGCAAAGCAGTCTAGTGTAAAGTACTCAATAATAAATCACCAAGATGATGAAAATTTATAAATTTATTCCAAACAGCTCGATATAAAAGCATGCTTATCGACTTTGCCCCAGGAATTTCATAAAAAAACAAGTATTCTAGTACCAAAAAAGTTCCCAATTAAATCAAAACTTTACTTGAGAAAACTACAAAACAATGAAAATTATTTAAAAGAAGGCCCAGTTGGTCTGTCCCGTTGGATTGGGTTTTCAACATATTTTTGATATGTTACGAAACCAACCTGTAGCGGGCCGATTTCCATTTTAGCGGGTCAATTTTCTGCTGTTGTCCAATTTATGCTCTCTTTTGGGTTGCCTGAGGATTGTTTCAAAGAGATTTCTTTTCAAAAACACAGAAGGTAATAATAAAGTTGAGATTGAAAATTGATCAATTTCCAAAATAAAATGATTGAAATTGAGAAAAAATTTAACTTAGAGTAATGATAGAGTCATAAGATTTTCACTGTTTTTAATTCCATTTATACTTTAAATTTTGAAAACTTCACGGTAACATTTCATTATTATTAGTTTACTCCATTATACTATATTCTTGAAAATTAAGGACCGAAGAATAGCTCATTGAAATCACAAAAAGATACTAAATTTCGAAATACTAAATTATAACTTTTTCCCCAAGTGAAACGCGTAGGGATATATAAAAAAGAAATCTGCAAATCTGAGGTAATTAAATGGTAAATTTTTCAGAAACCCAAACAATATTTATACTTTTTTTTTGAAAAAAAAATTATACTTAAACCTTATATAAGTTAGTCATTCGTCTAATACTTTGTCGATGCTTTTAATGTTTTAAATGATTTTTCACACATTTTCAACCATACTACAAACTGTTTTAAGTTCCCAAAAAATGTTGCTATGTTCTAAGGTATTTTGTAACGCAAACTGTTGGATTGGGCCCAAACCAAACAAATTATTCCACCTTCCATGATCATGAAAAAACAAAAAGAGACTTAAGCAAACTCTTCATTATTTTCGACCGTGAATCTTGTTAACTAGAAATATTTGTCTCATAATATTTAGTCTAAATTACATTTATCTCCTATGAGGTTTGCACAGTTTCAAATAAATATTTGTCTCATAATATTTAGTCTAAATTATATTTATCTCCTATGAGGTTTGCAAAGTTACAAATAGCTCTAATCAAATAAAAAAAAAATTTATCAAACATAAGCTATTACAATAGGGAAAAGAGAATTAGCATTGATGGATTATAATTCCTGACCTGTTGAGTAGAGTTGTAGAGTTCTAACTGCTTAATCCCTATTCGTTCCCCTAATCATATTGATAAATTAAAGGGACATCCTCTATCAGTGTTGTTTCTTTAATGTCTACCCTGTATATTTGATTCCACAACCTCACTCTTTATATGCATAATGGTAATTTCAAATATTACAAACACA
This sequence comes from Mitragyna speciosa, assembly GCA_024721245.1. Lineage (NCBI taxonomy): Eukaryota > Viridiplantae > Streptophyta > Magnoliopsida > Gentianales > Rubiaceae > Mitragyna > Mitragyna speciosa. Next base: position 3,941 of record JAMWEH010000048.1, on the reverse strand, counting down.
ATTTACTGACTTCAGAGCAATATATTATGATATGACTCCTGAAGAAATACCTGCGTAATATTCAAAACCTCCTGGATGATAACCTCAACTTTACGTCAATGTAATCTACACGTAATATTTGTTTTATATAGACAGTTATTCCAGACTCCAAAGACGTCTATTTCTCCTGCATTACATGCAACCAGATTTGCTACCTTACCAGAAAACAGCGAAGCGCATTAAAGAACCAAGAAGTCGCGACCTGATAGTGGGAGGAAAAAAAAAATTATTCTCTATTTAATTTCCTACATATTCCTCCCAAAATTCACATCTAATTAGCGTTCATTGTTGAAATACCAAAAAATGGTGTATTGGTAAAATATTTATAGACCTCGGAGAGTAACTTCATGAATAATGGATTAGAAATTTTGTACCACAATGTTTCTAATTTGAATCTCGTTGTTATCGGCTTATCAATGCTTTTTTTTTCCCCTCTAGATTAAATCTTCGTAAATCAAGAAAGTAAATTAATGTGATGTGCAAACAAGTCAACTCGACCTGATAAAGAAAGAAAAAAAAAATACCTTACCTACTTAATATAAGTATTTAGGCAAAATGTACACAAGTCTAAATCAATGATGTTCTCAAATATTGGACCTTCGTCAATGTGATAAATGTCGTATTCAAAGCGCATGATGTGCCAATTATCTCACCATGAGAGCGTAATACACAAAATTCAACATAGCACAATTGCCTTACTTTTCTTGTTTTTATATGTTATCCATTCCCTAAGTTTTCTACTCTGATATGATTTCGCTTTTGGCTAAAATCTCTACGTTGTTTAAATTTGTCTCATTCGAACGTGCATAATATTTTTTTTTTTTACCTGTTTTTTTCTGAAATTGAGTGACTGGTTCATGGACTGTTTCAAGTTTTAACCAAAGGAATAATACAAAACGGAAAAAAGATCAGTAGTTGATTAACTTCTCTTGGACTATTATGCAAGTGAAGGAGTTGGACTTTTTGGGTCCAGATTCTCAACATCATCATAAGTGATGTGATTTTTAACCCAAAGGCCACATGTTGACACACGACTTTTCACTAATCTTCAACCAAATTGAGCTATTCTTCCCCGACTTTTCCACGCACGCAAAGAATGAATGTGGCGCAACATTTTGGCTTTAACATGTTTGGGTTTTATTATCAAAACATACTCTATTTTCTGCTACTTTTTAAAGTGTTATTATGGAACGTATAGAGAGTCGAGCCGTTAGAGCTCTATGGTTCCACTTCAAAGGTCAAAGGTTCGAATTTCACCAAGCACTATTCTCTTTTCTCCAATTGTAATAGTATGGGTCTGATTAAAAAAAAAAGTGTAATTGTAGATGGGCTTAATAGTAAAAACAAAATAGAAATGAACAATAATAATCGCAAACCAATCCACCATAGACAGCAGCAAAATGCTCGATGGGGGTTTGCACTCGTTAAATTTTTTTTAACCAAGAAAACTAGATCTTATCTTTCTTACTACTATCAGAAGTTGAAGGAGCTAAATATAAGAAGTCTAATATTTTTACAGAACGAAGTGGAATTTAGTATTTTAAATTATTTGACAAATATCAAACTTGAAGGTCAACTTTCTAGGCATTGTTGGTTGTTTACGCCATGCTCAGATTATTTCAATAAAAGTTTCGGTCTAAAGTTATTAAAGTTCATTCGGTATATTTCTTGCATGAATTGTTTAACTTGTCTCGTTATTTGTGTAACATTTTGTTCATTAATAGTTTCGAAATCATTTATTTACTTTTGAAATATGTTAATTTAGTAAAACACGATTGGATTATTTAAATATTCTATTAACTAAATGGCATTTGTCAAATATATTACACTATATAAATTTCAAGTACTTAAATATCAAGATGTTATAGATGACGTTCTCATAACCTAACAATTTCTGAAGTATAGACGGAAATTCCTCAACAGATAATCGTATCCTGATTCGTCAAGCCTGCTAATCTTCTGGAGACAACATGATCAATACTGCTTCAAAAAATTCAATAGGATAAGTACATTTAACTACCTAAAGAAAGTACATTTTATCGTTTAAATAGATATCTGTCAAAAAATTTCTTGTTTAGTGTTGATCCAAGTACTGTCCAAAAACACACAAATTTTCTGGATAGGTGTAGAATAAATGCATGTAAATTTGACGAAGAACTTGAAAAACTAACAATGTTTGGGAATGTGATTAATCCGGTTACTGCTGCCTACGAGATCTTACTTTTATTTAATGAGGAAAAAAAAAGAGGATGTAGAATCACGTTGAATTTCTCTCCCGCTTGAGCCATTGAATCATACACGTCGATCTACATGGATTTCATTTTTTTCTTTTTATTTTTTATTAAACCGCAAGTTAAAAATTCGAATCCGACACTTTGGATATCTAGGTCAAATTCACAATTCACAAACTCTTAATGCTTTCTCCTACATTAGTTTAGATCCTCAATATCACTTTGTCAGTGCCAAGTCCAATGCCAATAAAGAGTTGCTAACTTGTGTTCATACATTAGTAATTAGTCTTATTTGTTCTAAGTGTAATAAGTGTGAACATAAGGTAGCAACTCCTCATTAGTGGGCACTAGACTAACATTGAGAAGTGTTACTGAGGATTTGAACTCCTCCTACACTTGCTACTAATAATCTACTGATCTATCATCTTATGTGGTAGTTTGCTGTAGTCATCGAAGCTGAAATGGGATGCCCAATTTTGGAATTTGAGATTCTTAAGACTTTGCTGAGTTGAAGAACTTAGGCTCCATTTGGATAGGTATTATTTGGAAAATTATTAGGAATAATTACTCTGGCATTATTATTGAGTTTTTGCAATAATGAAAAAAGTGTTTGTTTTGTGAAAAATTATTTAAAAAAGCTGTTTGGATTGCAAAAAAATTATTTAGGAAAGCTATATATAGGTTGTGAAAATGACCTGCTGGGTAAAAAAAATTGTAAAAAGAAAATATTTGTACAAATATAGAAAGTGATTATGAAAGGTTGTTGTAGCTGTTGGCTCTCTGTTTTGTTTTTTTTTTTTTTTTTTGGTGATTAGATGATCAATATATATTCTGATTGGTAAAGACTGGAAATGTATTCTGTTTGAATTTGTGAGGGGAATATGTGGGAAAATTTACTACAAGTGAAGGCCACATATTTGTATCTCTCAAACTATTGCTTAAAAAGAACATTTATGGTTTCAATTGCCAATTAATATCATATAAAATATTTGTGAAGAGGTAAAGAATTTGGTGATACTAATATGTTCCTGAAAATTTTTCAGAAATCTAATTCCCCCCACCCCCCCCCCCCCCCCGGCGCCTCAAATTTGAAGCATTTTGGGCCTAAAAACTCATACATCATCATTTAAGTCCTCCAAAAGAACAACACATCAACACTCAATAACAATATGCTCTGGTTTATTACATTGAGTTCCCCAAGGGACAGAACGGAATTAAAACTATGCGGTATCGGGAAATATGAATTTAGTTAACAGTCTGATTCACCTACCTTTTGGTCCAAACAGAAGGTCACAATATTGCTTTTCATCCCCCCTCAATATTATTCATCCCTCAGACTATTTGATCCGTGCTTAAATCACAAGTAAAATTATAAATGAGGGTGATATAAAGATATTCCAAATCTGATGCAAAGATTTTCCAAATCTATCTGTCTCTAGATTGGCCAATGGAAACACTTTATTCTTATTGTCGTCAAAGAATGAGATGGCTGCACTCTAGACTATCATAGTGGGATATATCTATCAAACTTTTTACATATTAAGTAAAAAGTAGTTAAATTAGATCAGTCCGTGCATGGTCATTTTATTTTTATTATTTTAAAAATATTACTATAGTACTTTTTAAACTTTAAAATATATATATGTGAGATGAAAAGGACATTTGGAAAAC
>JAMWEH010002708.1:0-14187 GCA_024721245.1 Mitragyna speciosa | reverse complement strand
AATAGATACCTGCCAAAGAGAGCAACCAGCATGGTGAAGCCAATCAAGGAAGCGGAAAGCCTGAGGGCCGAGATCGCCGATGCCATAAGGTCCAGGGAACGACGTCGGATGGAGGAGAACACCGGCTCTTCGGCGGTAAGTAGGATCGGATTGCTTCGGAAGCCAGTCGGCGTAGTCAAGCGGCAAGTCCTCGCCCACAACGCCTCCGACGCCGTTTTGGAAATGCACTGCAGTTAGAGACTGTTTCCGGTCGGCTAATTTGGAAGTAGTAGTACAGGGAAATGCGGCGGTGGAAGAAGTTGTGGTCGGCGGCGAGGGTTTGAGGGAGGGAAAAGAAGCGGGGAGGTGTGATAAAGAGGATATCTGAATTGCCATTTGAGGAGTAGTACAGGAAAGCGATGAGAGAGAGAGAGAGAGAGAGAGAGGAGTTGATAAAATTGTGCAGAATAAGAAAGAGAGAGGGAAGAGTGGAAGTGGGCAGAGTTTAAGCAGAAAGCATGTGAGGAATGCACGTGAATTGAAAAAAAAAATCTTTTTTTTTTTTTTTTTTTGAAAATTTTAACGGGTTTGACTTGATTTTTTCAGTGTTGTACTTGTGAAATATTGATCGAATTCGATTGTTTCGATTTGGTTCTTTTGTCTATGTACGATTTTATCATTATTTGAATGAATCTCAAATGAATTTACATTGAATTGAGATTTGAGTTGTTTTAATTTATTTATATATAAGTTTTATATCTTATGGTCATTGAATCAGGAGATTAATTTGTTAGAAATGTTAAATCTTGTTTCAATTTGGTTTGATAAGTTGATTTAGAAAGAATTTTGAACGGCTCTTATTAAGTCAAGTTTGATTCGAGTATTCAATTACGGAATAATTTGGTTCATTTTTCCGTCCTCTTCCCATATGAATTTTTTTTTTTTTTTGACCGATTTGTTGTTATAGTTATGATTTTCTCTCGAGAGCATTTTCTTAGATGAATTTCTATTGGCATTCGAAATATAAAATCCAATTTTTTTTTTTCTCTTTCTATATATGTTGTCAAATATCTAAAAGATGGCAACTTGAGGATCGTCATCACCTGAGATATTTTGCCAAACCTTAAAAAGAGTCAAGACTTTAATAGTTTCACTTTATCAATAATTAGCTGGTTTTGGACTTAATCATCGAGCCTAATCTGAATAAAGTGTCTTTGATGGTGGTGTCTGATCCAGAAAAAATTATTCATTGAAGGGTTGACCAAAAATGCAAGTTTGGAGGGCCCTAGAAGGTAATGGAAGATCGGTGCTTCCTGCACCTAATTCTGCGACATGACATTGATGGAAATGGAAGGTTTGGCGCTTCGTATGCACACTATGTATCCATTATTCTGCTGTATGCAAGCAGAGGATTGAGGCCCTATTTCTAAATTTTGGATCTTTTTATTTCTAGAATTAGAACTTTGAAGCTTTTTTTTTTTTAATATATAAATTTTGGAAGAAAGGTAAGACTGCAAAAGTTAAAAAATTCTCATTAAAATATATAAAAAATCAAAATTCTACTGCTATCAACCTTGCTGTTATCACATGTTTGATGCCCTGGTGATCTGATTGTTTGCTGAACTGGCAGTAGCTCTCAATAGGACTCGGCCAAGTCATTTGGCTGAAACTAGTACTTTTGATTCATGAATCTCTAAGCGTAATCTGAGATTTTCTCCATGTTTAACCTCCACTGGATTGAATGTAATAATTTTCTGGATGCATATATGATCCCTTTAAATGATGGATTAGTTTAGCTATTACGTGGAGTATTGTTTTGCAATCTTGCAGAGCTAGAGAGGTTGAAACAAATGAAAGTTGCAGATTGAGAAAAAGTTCAATGCATGTTGGGAATTGGCTGCACCTATCAAACTCCCAAGTTGTAAATCAACTATACATACAATAGAAGGTTCAATAACTACCCTTGTGAAAAATTGCAGGTTCTGCGGATGTATCGAGCAGCTTGCTATTCTTCATCAATGTGTTTATGTACAACAGGAACTTCAAACTCTTCAGCCAAATGAGAAGTGATCAAAAAAGCAAAGGAAAGAAGTATATCCTAAATCACATTACAAAACTATATTTCAAACTCGATTTGATATATAATGCAGACGAATTACACGCGTTCTTGTAGATAACCTTAGTCGGGATCGTTCTTATTAATCATTAATATATGATTAATGTAGTATGATCCTTCCGGACAAACATAGATAGGACTCGTGCACATGGCTGCTTATCTGATCCTTCTATTTGTATTGACTGCGGTAACACAAACATACCTAACTATCTACAAGCATATTTGAATAGTAGGTTGTAAATTTTGAGTTCTTCAAGTTTCCATAGACTGCAAAATAGAATATTCATACCCTGTAGATTATGCTCATTCCTTCCGACAGATGACTAATTCCTCTCTTGTATTTCAGATGTCATCAGGCCAATCATCTAGCTCATTATCATAGAACAAGCCATCGATGATTTGGTCAATCAGTGAATCGATAAATGTGTTGCAACCGACTGTAAAGATTCTACCTACTCTGTTCCGAGCACTGGAAAACCAAGCAAAAATTGCAGCACAAGCTACAGCTCCAACACAAACCCCAGCTGCTTCAGCAATACCCTGTAAATCCATCTTTCGGAACAAGGAGTTGCCTGTCACAACTTCCATGCCTATTGTTGCTGCGAATACAATCTGGAGAATAAAAAGAAACAAACACTTAGCATCTCACGACCGATCAAATTAAGGGATTCTATAATGATTCTGTTTGTTGAATAATGCAACTCAAAAATTTAGATTGATTCACAAATCAGAAAACTAACAATCAAATTGGTTTTTGAAGAAAGAGTTAGTCCAATATCTGCTTTCTTCTGTAATGAAGCCATCACCATAATCAACCTATCAAACTGCCTTGTGTAAAGGTTCATTTGTTCGTTTTCTAGTCCCTTTCTTCTCCTCTGCTGTTTGTTGTTTCCTCCCACCTCAATATTTTAACCCAGGTGAGGGTGATCTTACATCCTTCCCCAGCGTAATAAGATCATGCCGTGGAGCTATCAAACACCGAGTAAATTAATCGATGTCTCAATTACAATTCAGCAAAGATGACAAGATGCATCTCTTATTCATTTTAATGTACAGGCAAAAGAAATTTCAAGAAAAACTATTACTAATATTAGAAAAACGTCAAAAAACTACTAATCCTATCAAATATCAAAAGACGCAAAATGAACCAAGAATCAAGAAATTGTAGCATCATGAAATAACTGGTATAGGAAGTTCAATTCCAGTTTTACCATGGCAAGACGACCAGAGATGATCTCAAAGTCCTGACTCTTCTTTGAGCTTTCAATATAATCAGACAATGTTGCAAAAAATCGCGACATCTGATCATCTTCGCCATGAACACCCTTGGTTTTCATCACTCCAACAGGATCAGACCCATAAGTCCTAAGAGTACAAAGCCTAGGCTGCAAGACAATCTTAGTACCATTTTCAGCTGCACTTTGTGACACCTCAGGAATTCTCACCTTCTGAACCTGCAAATTCAACCCCAAATCAGCCTTCTGAACAACCGGATTCTGTGACTTCAGCTCACAAAAAACCGGCCTAACCAAGGCCATCAGGAGAAAAGAGAATCAGGGATTAATTCAAAAGTGAATGAAATTGTGATTTTGTGAATCTTTTCTAAGGAATCTTCTTAGCTACTATTTGTGGGGTGTTGGGGTTTGGTGGTAGCTGTGGAGTCCACGTCTAAGGAAAGGTTGGTACGTGGCAAGTGTGGATTGGTGATTGGTGGCTTTTGTTTGTTGTTTTTGTTGAAGAGACGTGGAAGAACAGTTGTTCGCTAGCGTTGCTGTCAATGGAACTTTTGAGTAGATTGATGATGGGAGTGGTTGTTGAATTGAATTGGCACGTTTTCATGGAAAAGTGATGTCATGACTTTAGAGCCGCCAGTAATGTCAAGATTTAGAAAATTAAGGAATTTTGTTAAAATTTGTAATCAATCATTGTGAGATTCTCGGGAAAACCTCTTGTGTTATTTTTATTTTTAATTTTTTCTTTTTTTGTTTTTACATATTTTTTCACTTTTCGTACTCTATGAGTGAAATTGAAATTTATACTTGTGTCAAAAGCCTAGTCTTAAAAAAATTAGAGAAGTACTTGTACCTAAACTTTAAATACTCGTTGCAGAGCTCAATAAGCATGTAACCTAATATTAGTATTGGATAGAGTACTACATTGTTTAATGTTCTTTGAAGTTTGTCATAATTACAATGCAAAAAAAATTACTAGTTTTTACTCAACATATTTTTATGTAATAGATTCATCTGAAAAAATGTCTGTCACTTTTCTTCCAAAATTTTACATAATTTGGCCACAGAAAAGGACGTCTAAATAGACCAGAATATCCTTTTCCTCAATGGTTCAAGAAACAAATTTTCTGGAATCCAGTTCCCGTTTTCCATGGAGAAGGGGCGTCCCAGGACTTTTGATTCAGATACTGTCTCATGCAGCTTATGGCTTTATTTGGTTACGAAAGTATAGAATAGAAAACGTACTGTCCGGATTTCGTAGTGTAAATCAAAACTCATAATGCACAATGTTTACAAGTAATAGTTTTACAATTTGTTTATATTAATTTAGACTTTGATGGCAAAAATATTAAGTATAAGAGACAATTGAACCAGCATCTCTTGTATCTTGTGCTCCTTGATTGGAGTCTAACACGTACTCTTCCCTTACTTCTTGTCCTACAAGCAGATGTGGAGTTTTCCCTCAATTACACTCAAATGTCTAAGTCAGTAGGAAGAAAATAAGAGTGTAATTTTCCTTCCCATTAAACTCTAATACTTAAGTCAGCATTAATAAAAAGAAATAAGAGTGTTTTAACTCTAAGGGAAATTTGCTAAATTCTTTTTCTAAAATAAATGTTACTTCAATGACCTATTTGTAGATCTTTTATTGGTTTCCTATAGACCTTTTAGTGAAATTAAATGGTCTTGTTGACAAATTTTGAGTCCAATCATAGGTTTTGATTTGTGCATGGAAACCACACGATCCACGCCATGTGTCATTTTGTAATTAAAAAAATATTTTGTTTATCATCAATGGTTAATTGGATCCATACGGTCTATCTCACGTGTCATTATGTAATTGAACAAATATTTTCCATATTATCAATAGTTATATAACTTCTAATAATAAATAATGTGCATTTCCAATGGGATTATTTTTGAATGGATCGGGTTCATGTGGACCCTGTGGTCCAGAACGAGCCACCAAGGCTCACCAGGGCTTGGTGAGCCTTGGTGGCTCGTTCTGGACCACAGGGTCCACATGGATCCGGTCCATGTAAATATGTTCCATTTCCAATGCGTGTACATTCTCATCGTTAAAATGTACTACAATCATATTGACTAAAATAGAGTGATAGACAATATATCAATGCTTCACAATAACTGTATATTTTAACTTGATCGTTAAAATGTACTACAATCATATTGACTAAAATAGAGTGATAGACAATATATCAATGCTTCACAATAACTGTATATTTTAACTTGATTATACGCGGACAAAACAAAGTGTACAATGTCAAGAAAAGCAGCCACTCAAGCATTCTAGTATCGATCCCATTATGGTTGGGGATCCTAATCCTCAGCCTCATTAATTGAATCCTTACTAGATCTCATTCACATGGCACTATTACGTTTATTAAAAGTTTATGAATAACCGTCACAAATAAAAATGATTCAGTAAGTAAATAAATTTTTAATACACGCTTTAACACCATGTGAATGAGACCTCGTAGGGGTTGAATTGATGGCACCTAGAATTAGAATCCGGTTAGGGGATGGAAAAAGAGTTTATGTCTTCCCTTGAACACCCTGCCTTAAATATCATATCGTTTGTTTTATTTTTTATTATTTTCTTATATTAAACTTGCAGTATGTTATCACTAAAGTATATGCCGTTAAATAATGGCAGTATACTTCAAATAATAGTAGAGTACTTTAATTTTTTTAACTCATTCTTTTAAGTGGTGTTGAACCAGTCATAAGGCATAAAATTTTCAATACAAGGACCGACAAGGATGGATAAGTAGTGATGGACTCACGGCCCCGCCAGAAGCAAGAAGCATCCTGGGACGTTGACAGATGGTTGCGTCCAGTTTCCTTTCCAGTGTCTTCTTGGATAATTATCTCGGCACATATGCGGATGAGCTGCAGCAGCAGAGGCTCCATGCCTCAATCACCCCTCAATCAAATCCCAAACTAGCAGCTTTTCCTGGCTATGTAAAGCCCATCACTGAAGATTTCTTGAATAGAGGACAGTTTATATATCTTGCCCTTGAGCCCAGCAATGCAATTAAAACTACCGCTAAATGGAAGGCCCATTATAGCAGATAGCACCTGACCCTCCCATTCCTCCCATTGAGAAGTTAGGAAGCATTGATGGATAATAATAAGCTAATTGAATTGGGTTTGACAAAATTATATAGAAGCAAACCTTAAATAAGCCGAATTCAAGAACTGGTCCAACTCTGCATCTGTTTGTCCCGTTTTCTGAGTCTTCACTTTTCAAAACGTTTCATTCTCAAATACACCAATAAGTAGTTGTTCAAATGAAATTAGCTAAAGATAAGATGAAGAACAATTTTAGACACCAATTTATGTCCATGAAGTTGCTGCCTGAGGAAGGAATTAATAACTGAATAAGTGGTCTTGAACTCCTGATCCGTGTCCGTAGTAAATGAGTGCAACTTGCTTCAGTTGATAAGAAAAACCAACAAAGGTTGAAAATTAAGTCATAATTGAAAATGAATACACAACATTTACTACACGAGGACTATCATTATTTGCAAAAATGCTGCCATGTCGAACACTTAAAAATAATGGTAAGTTTTAATAGAAAAGTGATATGTCTTGTTATAAAAATAATAGTAACGCTTCATTAACATAGCATTGTCCGTTATTTGTTATTTCTTTTATGGAACAGTGCCAAATTGATATTACAACTTACAAATGTTAATTGTCCATTTTAACCAAATCACCACATACTTTTTGATCATGAAAAACTGCAACATAAAAATGTGAAGAACAGCTTAACAGCACAGAGAAATCCTGTTGCAATAAGGTGGGCATAAATAAATATTCAGCCACTGATCATCTTTGGCCGTTATTCCACTTGAAATTTGGTTTACATTTCCATGCTATTCGGGACCTGAAATTGTGGAAACGTAGCATTGTCCGCCTTGTGAACATAGCATTGTCCTGTCCTTATTCGTTATTTCTTTTATAAAACAGTGCCAAATTGATATTACAACTTACAAATGTTAATTGTCTATTTTAACCAAATTATCACATACTATTTGATCATGACAAACTGCAACATAAAAATGTGAAGAACAGCTTTAACAGATCTGTTGCATAATCTCAACAATAAGATGGGCGTAAATAAATATTTAGCCATCTTTGGCTGTTATTTTCGCTGAATCTGTCCTAGACTTCATTGAGGACTAGATGCAATAACTACACTATCGCATGAATGAGTTTACATTTTCTCAAGTCCTATGCATACTGAAGTTTTAATGGTTTAAAGAAACATCTTACAGATACACCTGTTATCACCTCAAGTTTTTTGTGCATATCAAAATTTCAATGCTTTATCAATTCTGCAAAATGGTCCTGGAAGAAAATTAACATAGAACAATTTCTGCAGTAACTACACTATCCCACGAACGATTTACATGTTCTCAAGTCCTGTGCGTACTGAAGTTTTAATGCTTTACAGAAACATTTTATAGATACACCAATTGTCACCTCAAGTTGTGTGCTTATTAAAATTCTGATACTTTATCAATTTCTGCAAAATGGTTGTGGAAGAAAATTAGCATAATACAATGTTTACAATTCCATTTTCTATAGTCCAAGCCATAATAAAACACATAAGTAGAGGAAATAGATTTATGGACACATGATCTGAAATGAAATGAAGTCAAAGATCACATGAAAACAAATGCTCAGTACATAAATTTGAAAGGATGACAACAAACACATCACTTGCCTTTATGATCTGTCACATTACATCTCATAGTTTTTGCTTACCATTCGATAAATCAAATTTCAATTCATTCTCCCTACACGCATTTTCTAGGCCTAATATATCTACATACACTAATAACCTTATGAATGAGAGATGGAAATTTGGAACCAACAAGAAATGTGACCTAAAAATCATCATACCCTCACAAAGAAAATACTCAATTCAGGTCCATTATTCCCATCAGGACTCAACATATACAATGTCTCCGAATCCTTTGACCCAACCACACGTTCAAAATGGGCGCGAATGTATGCCAATTCACCTTCAGCTCCCTCCACCTCCGATTTCCCTGGCAAGACACCGGCCCCCATCGAGATCGCCTTGAGGACTTCCATGACATACAAGTCTTCTTCAGAGGCCTCCCTCCTGACCCCATAACCAGTCTTTTTCCCATTACAAAACATTGTCCACAATGGCTCCTCCAGGACTTTTGTCTTGTCCTTTTCGGGCCTCTTTTCGCATTCCAGGGCGATTCTCACCATCCCAATGCTCATTTCCCTTTGCAAAACATTGGTTTGCATGGCCAGCTCGACTACCAGAGTGGGAAGAGTCCTGGGGTTTTCTTGTATGGAAAAGCTTACACGGCCTTTCCTGTATCCGAACAACGTGCCGGTGATTCGCGAGCCGGCAGCGTTCTTTCCATCCGGTAATTTGCCTCCTGGAAGGGTAGGGAATCTGCATGCTGGTGATATGATGGGAAACGATCGAAAAACCGAACGAAAAACACGAAAAACTTTAGGCTTGTGTTTTTTCTTGGTTGAAGGCTGAACAAGGGACAATGGTGGAGGAGGTGGAGGCGGAGTTGGCTTTGAAGATGTTGATGATTGAGAGCTGGTGCTAAGTCTTGGCTCCCCCATCACCGGCTTGTCATAAACCAGCAATGGAGAAATTCCATGAGAGGGAGAAAACAAAAGAGGGAAAGAGATGGAGAGAGGGAGAGAATAGGGGGAGAAAGACCAGGTTTGGTTGTTAAATCAGGAGACTATCTAAGGTTTGGGGCCAAGTCTTTTTGGAGCTGAAATTCAGGTGTTGTATTTAGATATTCTACTTGAAATATGGTTTACATTTCCATGCTAATCGGGACCTGAAATTGTGGAAACAAGATTACACCTCTTTTTCTTTTTCTTTTTCTGTTTATTTTTGAAGATGCTAAAAGGTTATTCCTTGATTAAACAGATTGCTTAATTGTAGTTATAGTTAGACAGATCTTATCATATTCTTGCAAAGATAAACCACCAGCAAAATTTGTTTATTCATTTATTTTGAATTTTTATGAATGAAGACAGAAGAGGGAAAGCTAAGTTGATGTTATTCTTTAATTCATGTATGTTACGGTCCACCCATCAACTTCGTTATTATAGCTTTCCTTTCCCCCTTCTTCATGTAATTATATGCTTCTCAAAATTTATCAAATAGTAAACATATGACAAAAATCCTTGACATATTCAGCACCAAATTTTACTGTATTTCAATTTCAGAGACATTTATAACTATGTTAAAAGAGATCACTCGTAGCATATTTTATAAAGTTTTGGTATGTCCATTCGAAGTTAAGTATCGCATATAATGTCTTGTATCTAAGATTTTCTCCTACTGCAATTCCCTTGTATATCTTCTCCCCTTTTTTTCCAGGTATCTCACATCATGATGAATATTCAAGCTCATAGTTAATCAATGACAAAAGAATAATATCTGAGTATCATTATTCGTCTGTTTAAAGGTCCCTTCGGTAACATGAAATCCCATCTTTTATTTTCGCACTTCCTCTCATGTATTCTCCGCAAATGTTGAAAAGTTTTGAAGTCAAATATGAAAGTTTCCACAGCCATATACATAGAATTCTATATAGGTAAAGGACACGAAGCATTGACATGTACAAGACTTAAAAATTGAGAATTTAGTTGAACAACATGAGAACATTTGAATTGGGAGCCGCTGGAACATGATAAACGAAAGTGTATATGAAACTAAAAGAAATCAGGATAAGTGTATGGAGAGAAATCACTTGAAGATAATGTGGAACAAAGGTCTATCTTGAATTCCATGTTAAAAAAAAAAAAAAAGAAGCATCAGATTAAAACAAAGTAATTGTAAAAATTAACTCAGATATACGGGTCAAGGTCTAAATTAGACTTACCTTGTTTAAAAATAGTTAAGAAATAAGATCCATTTACAATATGCATTTTGTCAAGCAATTCCATTTTGTGATTGCTTCTTGAATGAATTACATGCATAAACTAGGCTTGGGCACCAAAAAATAGTCTAGGTCGTTGAAGTCCCCCACATCGGGAGATTTGATTGTTAGGTTTCTATGTATAAGCTCCTTCGGCCTCTCTAAAAGTTACCATGGCTTTTGGAGTGGGTTTGTGGGGTTAAGTTTATACTTAGTCTCCATTCCTCCTTTCAATTGGAGTTGAGTGGGTGAGTTCCCTTTCCCCTTTCCCCCAATTGTCAAAAAAAAAAAAAAAAGGTCGTTGAAGGCCCTTTATTGCCTTAATTTTGTACACTACCAAATTCAGCCAACCTATCGCCTGTCCCTTGTTTTTTTTTTTTTGAAAGATAAGGCGTTGTAAAATCTGAGTACTTCGTGAATTTTGGAACAAAAAACTGAATTGATGTATTATCCCAAAATAAATAATAAATAAGTGTGTCTCATTCCAAAAATAAGTAATGTTATCTATTTTATGTTAAAATAAAATAAAATAAAATAAGATCTGTTTTATTTCTTAATTTTAAATAAAACTTCCCTAAGAGAGGACATATACAGAATTTGGCAAAAATCCATATGGGATTTATAAATTTTAAGCGACAAGGGAAAGGACGGGAATGTGCATCTTTCCTCCGATGAAATCATTCGAACGACACAGTGGATAAATCTTCCGAAAAGGCTTATATCAGGAACAAAGGTTTTTTATATTAAAATCGCCATCATCGATATTGCGGACATGAGAAGTCATTGAAACTTGTCCAAATCAGTACTCCACTAGAATCCAAGAAGAACGAAATAAATAGAAAACTGAACAAGAAAGAAAGCATGATTATATGTTGAGCTTTCTAATCGACTCTTGTCGTTCATTATCTTCTCCTTGACGTAAACACAATGAATTGGTGATAATTAATTTGAAACATACGCAATTTAGCATGTCATCGATATGAAAATCGAGTTAATTTAAGATGTGCACAATTTAGTGTTTCATAAACCATTAGTTAAATTAGTTTGAATGTGCCAAAATTGTATCCACACACCAAGCACATATATTCTTGAAAGACATATAGAGTAAGGCTGTAAAAGAACTTAGTTATTCGCTAATAGTAACCAAAAGTTTGACTCGAATTTGAAGTTGATCAAGCTTGAGCCCAAGAGCTACTCAATTTAGTTATGGAGGCTAGTTCGAGCATATATGTATTATGTTCGAAAGTTCGTTAAGCTATTCGAGTGTATATGTATGTATGTACATAATTTTATATATATATTATTAATATTTGTACTCTGTAGACAAATTGCATCTTTTACATTTCATAACTTTGAACAATAAAGGGTCATTTCATAATTTCATTAATTCAAAATAAAAAGTTTTAAATTGTAAAAGTTTAGATGTTCAACTCGAGTTCGAATTTGAATTTATTGAGTTTGAGTATAAATCAACTCATTATTAAACTCTAAAATTGCAAGTTGAACAAGTTCGAGGTCGAGTGCGAATATAGTAATATTTGAGTTCGACTCTAATATGAGCTCCTACATTATAAAGACAAAATGGTAAAAAGTTACTACAGAAGAATAATAAGACATCATCGCAAAACAAAAAACCATAGGTAAATTTCTTTCATTATGCAAACCAACTAAAAATAATTGGATGCAAGTGTGAGACCAACTGAGGTCATGGTCCACCAGCCACCACCGTCCCCAGCACTTGCAAAGAGGGGTCGTCAACCATATTGGCTTGGCTTGCTATACATTTATTTTTATACGACAGATCAATCCAGATCACATTTTTTAGATTAATGAGATATGCGATTGACGCTGAAGAATCCTCCGGATTATTAAAAAATGTCTTTGCCCATTGGAGCCTAGTCAATAGTAACAGTAAGGTCCGCGACTCCCAATGGACAAACTTCCAAAAACCAAAAGCATATGCTTGCTCACCCACGCGACGCGCGGCTGCCTAGAGAGGTACCAAACAAGGTCCAGTTTTGCCTCGTCACCCGCCGTATGAGTCACCGTCAATGCGCTTGTTTAATGCATTTTTCCATCTTGAAAATTATTAAAGTCTGCACCAAAAGAAATGGTTGATACACTTTTTTGGTTTAACCCTTTAACTTGTACCTAATTGCACAGCTTAGTTTCAAATTTTATTTAATTCACTTGATTGCACTAGATATTTAATTTGTTTTGCTTTAGTCCAATCATTTAAAACTTTGAATGGATGAATGACTACCAGAAGGAATGAACAAAAATAACCCATTATAACTCATTATATATTGTCTAAATTGTCGAATGTTTGGTTGTTTTATACACTTGACTCTCCCAGTTTATTGAATTATTAGATAATTTTGTATTTTTTCTCTTTAAGGTAATAAAATAAAATCTTTTATATAGAAAGAAGTTTCAGTTTTTTTGTCAAGAAAAGATGAAATAAAGAACAAGACTTTAATGCATCTTTAGAAGAGAATATACGAACTTGTCAGTTGTTATAAGATTAAAATCAATATTTTCATATCTCATTAATCAAATAGTCGAACCAATCTAACATGCAAACTTTAATAATTCAAAATAAGTAAGTGATAAGAACAGAACTTTTTGGGGAATTTGTAATTGGATAAAAGTTTAGGAGCAAAATGCAATTAAGAATAATAAAAACCAAATGAGAACACATCCCAAGTCATAATCCTTCCACCTCTCTTCCTTTCTCCATTGGAAGAAGTTGCTTTTACTCATCCTTACAACTTCTTCCTCTAAACCAAAATCCCATCTTGTTTCTTTCTTCATTTCAGCGTTTTCAAGTGCTAGTATTTTTCAACCATCTATCATCATCATCATATGTTTGAATTTGGTGATGAGTTTGTGATTGAGAGCTACAGAGTACCATGGCTCATATATGTTCAGTTAGTAGTCATGATTCTTCTTGTTATTGTCCTCTTTTTTGGATTCAGCATCTTTGCTTTGGATCGCTCCAACAATCTTGCCTGCAACTCAGCCTCTTCTTCCTCTCAATCCCATGGCAAAGATGACCCATTGCTCAATAAAACCAGCTCTTCACATAGCGCTTCTAAGGTCTGTTTAACCTTAATCCCTTTTCCTGTATTGCTTTTTTCTGGTGCAGTTTGATTCTTTTTTTCCTCATTTGAATATCCCTTTTGTTTTTCTTTGTGGTCTGATTAGAAGAGAAGTTGGAATTGTGAAAAAGATTGTTGTGTAGTTACATTAAATCAGGGAATTTTGTGATTTGATTGAGGTCCCAAGAAAGTTTTTATTTTTATTCGGCTAGATTTATTGCAAAGCAACCTGCTTGATGGATTCGCTACAGTACTATATTTGAATGGCAAGGTAGCAAAAGTATTTTTTTTCTTTTCTTTTCAAGCAACCGTTTGACGAATTTGAGGGAGGGGATTTATTTATTTATTTATTTATTTTGTGGTGGGGGAGAGAGTGGATGGATACGTGTTGAAAAGAAAAAACGCGTTGAAGAATATATTATTCAGTAAACATGTCTGGATTCGCAAAAATGTCTTGTATTTTGTTTAAAGAGGTGGGCATGAGGCAGGCAAGATTGAGACAAATGAAAAAATGAATCGTTGGTTTTAGGCAGTCAACTTTGGGAGGCAGTCGACGAACTTAAATTTCTTCTAGTTTTTCTCTAGAAAATTATTGTCGGTGGTGGCCGTGTGGAATAGATATTGATTTCAAGGTGTCATTAACGATTTAAGAGTGTATTATTATGGGGTATTTGTATATCCACATGTCTAAATGAGATTGATTTTCAATTGTTGCAGAATTGGTATTGATTGAGACTTCGAAATGGGAGTTTTTGCCAGAAAATATCTTCAATTAAATGTTTATAAATTTGGAG